>VZTD01001174.1:3589301-3631801 GCA_013397725.1 Rhagologus leucostigma | reverse complement strand
AATTGCATGGACCCTTATTAACCTTATTGATAAGGAGCTTAGGGAAGTCCCATTCAGTCCAGAATATATTCTTCTTTTTGTTCTCCTGTCTGTCTCGGTTTGCAATCCCAGTCTCTTTGTACAGAAATCCTTTATGTTGCACCTCAAAATTCTGTGCAAGTACTCTGCTCATTTAACTTGGAGCAAGGGAACTGTAGAGCAGAAAGGGCTGGAGTACGCATGGGGCCACGGGCCTATTTAAATATAGCTGGGACACCTGGAGAATGTTTGAAAAATTTCTTTTAAAGAATCTTTTATATTGTTCTTCTTTCAGTGCAGCTGGGGTCTGTGGGGATCAGGGGATTATTTTTGATACCTGTCTAAAAGAGTTATGTCTACACTGATTTCCATCCCTTGCTACTAATTAACCTTATTGTATACAGGAAACAGTCTATTTAATACCTGCATTCTTTCTGTAATGCCAAGTAAAATGAAATCTAGTGTGAAATCTAGTTAGCATTTGCCTTTTTGAAGTCATTTTTGAGTTTCCAGTCCGGGTGACTGTGACCTCAAAACTGAAAGCTATAAAAATGGTCCCCAGTTCGGCTCAATGGGAGTTTCTTGAAGATTCCCCCTTCACCTGGACTTGCACGTGTAGTAAATGGCCCATCTTGGTGCTTGACAGTGTTTTCCCAGGAACCATCTATTTCTGGGTCACTCAGAGCCCTGCAAAGCACATATATTCCTCCTAAGCAAAGGAGTCTCCTTCTTTCTGCTGGAAAGATCACACTTTGACTGTTTCAGTGTAGAGACTTATAAAAAGTTTAAATAGCAGTGGTAAAACCAGATACATTAAGGAGAACAAGGAATGATGATTTTAAAATATGACCAACAAAGGCATAAGATGGTGAGGGGTAGCAAGAGGAACTTAAACTGTAAAATGGAGGGAAAAAATTTGGTGTACCATATTTTAAAGGAGCTTTAAATCCTGCTGAACAACGCTAGAATTGACCCTGTCTGCTCCAACATGCAGATAGAGGAGTTGCTACTGTACAGCATGATTTCTGAAAGTAATATTCACTAAAATGGATTTTTTTTCATGTGTTTGATGAGGAAATGTTCCCCTGGATGTTGAAAGGTTGAGCCAAGCCCTGTGGTCCTGCTTTCTCTGCAGGTATCCGAGTGCATGCCTGATGTCCCAAAGACAGAGTTGGATTTTTACAGGAGATTGGTTCAATTCCTTGAAGAGGACTTGGGTCAGGTGGCTGGGTCACTCTCTTGGGGACAGGCCAGCTGCATGAGCTTGGCAGTCTTTAACAGCAAAATCCTGAAGAAAGGGGCATAATTTAGTACTAAATTTGCTTCATTTAATACCAGTTGATGATATCAAGAACAAAGCTAGTCAAAACAAAGGACAAGAAGAAAAATAAAAAACATTTTGATACTGACTGTGCATTAGTACTGACAGCATAGATACTAAACAAAGGTTGGAAGTGCTGGTTTGATTTATTTGTTAGTATTAAAGCTCGGTGGAAGCACCAGAGGAATAGGACATTGATATCATTAGTTATAATCTATTTCGAAAGAAGGAGAAGCATTGTTTTCATTCCTGCTGGGGCTTGTCAGGCAGCTTGGCTGTTGGAAATTGGGCTTGATGGCAGAAATATAGGCTTATGAGCTTGAAGTACTGGATGTATGTGGGTGTCCATCCCTATGGCTAAGTGGCCACAGCGGGGATCCAAGATTCAGTTTAAGGAGCCTGAAAGGTGCCCCTCGATCCCTCTGTAAAACTACTCCTCAATGAATGGGAGAGAAATTTTCCCATTTCCTGTTTTCCTTCCATTTCCTGTATTTTATACTTATTTTGGTCAATAAAGCAACGTTCATTTATGCTTTAGACCATTCTCCAGAAAACACATTTCTTTGTGCAGCCTTTCCAAAAACAACAGAAATAATCTGACTTAACTATAAAAGACTTTATTATTATTTTTTTTTTCTTCTGCTTTTCCTACTAAGCTCCTCGGCAAAACAGCTAGAAATTTTCATTTTCAAAACATTAGTACAGCAAATTGCCATCTTTCTGTGCACGGCATTCTCTATGTACTCATCATCTGAATGATTCCAGATCACTCTCCGGCAGCGTGAATCACAGCATGCCCTCATGCCTGCCTCTTTTTCAATTATATCTAAGAGGAAGACTGCTGGAGACCCATTTTTTCATCTTGCACAGGACCCCAAAAGTGCCAGATCTCATTTCAATATAATATTATGACAGTATGATAAAATGGATGTTAACAGGACACTGACTAATATGATCCGTAGAGAATTGATAGAACAATACAATATTGGGCAGATTGTATTGCTAATGTGCATTTTATGGACACAAAATTGCCTTTATAAACAGGGTTCTAAGATTTAATCCTTACATCCTATGATCCTACTTAGTGTTCTAAGATATTCTGCAGCACTACTGAAATTTTTGCCTTCTTAAATGAAATATACATTTTTATTTTAGCACAGGGCTGCCTATATCACTCCCAATTTACTAATGAAACTTGGCATTCAAATGACTCATCAGCACGTACTGCAAGGCATAAAAATAGATTAATGTGGCATACGTTTCTTTACCCATAAAAACGCACCTTCATATAATCTCGGCGCTGTCTTATTCAACAGAAAGTATGTCATTTCCTTCCCCTAGCAGGTCGAGTTAAAAATGAGCTAAATGTGTGAGAAAGCCATTACTGCACTAATGAAAAGCTCGATACCGTTTGAATTTTTCATCACGGGATATTTGTTCTGTAGCACACAGCACTAATATTTACTGTCACCGGTGCAGTATGCACGGTAATTAAGTTACAGTCATCAACGGGGTGGATGTTAAGCAAAGATGTTTCTGTGTGAGCTTGGATTTCTTTCACATACATTTCATAGATTCATAGGATCACAGAATGGTTTTGGCGTGGAAAGGATCCTAAAGCTTGTCTTGTTCCACCGCATTTCCATGGGCAGGGACACCTTCCACTAGCCCAGGTTGCTCCAAGCCCTGTCCAGCCTGGCCCTGGACACTTCTAGGGATGAGGCAGCTGCAGCTTCTCTGGGCAACCTGTGCCAGGTCCTCCCCACCCTCACAGGGAAGATTTTCTTCCCAATATCTAACCTAACAGGAGACAGCTTTTGAAGTATTTGTAGGTTTGCTTGATGAAGAGGAGAGAAAAAGCATTAAAATGGATTTTGACATCTGATCTAAGCTCTGTATCAGCCTCACTATGTGCTCCTCACACCAGAAGGATGGTAAAAGCCACCTCAGGACCTTACTGGCTAGACAGTGACTGTGTAAGGGAAATCAGTACCACAGCGACTGCTTTTTTTTCTAGAAGATGGACCAAGGTTGAAAAACTATGCACTTGCCAAAATCCTTATCCTCATTCAGATCGTGGCCACTGATCTCACCTACACCATCTGCGGTGGCAGGATGGTGCTGAGGGGTCTCTTGCTTGTTCACAGGGTGTCTGGCTACCTCCCTTTCTCTCTCGTCTCTTCCCTTATTAACTTCAGAAAGATATCATGTTAAATTAATAAAATCATCGTAGGAACAGATGGAATTCTGGCTATAGTAACAACAAGAGCTTCAAGAGCAGAAATAGCTTTCTCATCAAGCTCCAGTCTAAGGTTTTCAGGAGACTTCTTTCCATAAGTGCAGTCTCTTTGGAGGGTACCAGAAAATCTGGAATGTTCCAAATTTCCCAAGTGATCCAGCTTTTTCCTGCCAAACTGTCTATCCACTTTGACAGTGTCCTCCCATGCTTCTTTTCCTCCCACCACCTGGTCACACCTGCCACATCTGGGCTCGTTTTGTCACAGCCTGGCCACGGGTTCCTGGAGATAATTGTGAGACACATCTGCTACTGTGCTTGTGTAACTCTGATTTCACAGCAGTGCAAGGTGTAGCTTTAAATAAGTAAATCAGGGGCACGTTCAGAGCTGTCTAAACTTCAGGAACTTCTGGCATGTTTGTGATCAGATGAAGTTTTGACAAATCCCACAACTTCTTCACCATTAGGTGGGCACAGAAAGTCCTGAACCTGACTGAGAGGGGTCTGTCCCCTGCACTTCTGGAGTCAGCCAGTCCAAAGGGAGCAGTTTCCAAGAGCACAACGATTTGCCTCCGTGCCACATTATGCTTGGCAAGTGGCCTGAGACAGATGTACACTTGCTTCTTAATTAGACAGCTTTTTCCTTTCTATCCAGTGAGTTGTCCTGGTTTCTTTCACTGGAGAGTGTCCATAGGAAAGGCAAGAAGCACAGCTTGTGACCCCTGGAGCCTTGCAAAGTGCACTTGAATTAAGGCAGAAAAAGGCATCCCAAGCTGATATGCAAGTGATGAATTCCTTCTGCACTTGGGCATGTTTGGGGTCAAATGTTCCAATTATTCTATGAATGACTCCACAACCCTAAAGGTAAGAAAAGAATTTAAAAAGGTTTTGGCCTTCACAGAGTAAAATCTAATTTGTGTAGAAACTATTTGGGCTATGAAGCAGTTAAAGCCTTATGTGAGTAAATAGGAATTTCTGCATCCTGGAAAGGTTTTTTAGTGCCTGAGAAGAGCCTTTAGATCCTTCGGCCATGGATCTCCAGGTCCACCTCTCTTCACTACTTGTTCCAAAGCAATATTTTCCTAGCAAGTATCTATTGATGATCTTAAGGATAAACGGCATTGCTTCTGAGGTGGAACCCTCTTTCTTGGCCTCTAACAAGATCACAGATTTCTCCAGCAGCATCTAGTTTCCATGACAAGGACTCTATTTGTACAGGTAGGCTATCCAAAAAACAAAATGTAAGTGTTGTTCTATAATAGGCCAGGCCATGTACATTGGCAGAAAATGGGAAAGGAAAATTACTTTAGGTGCTCTTTCCCTTCATAGAACAGAATCATGGGAGGGTTTGGGTTGGAAGGGATCTTAAAGATCATATTGTTCTAACACCCCATGCCTTAATTCATCCCGTGTCCCTGTTTCCCCCTCCCATATTTGCCTAGCTTTATGAAAGCCATTTGGGATGAAAAACTAGTTTACTGAGGGGCTGTACTGTAGGAACAGCATTTCCAAAGAGGTCTCAATTATCTGAAACACAGGCTCTGTGTGAGGGAAAAAGTATATCATGGTAAAGAGGGTAAATAAAGAGGGTAAAATGCCTCTGGAGGGTGACTATTCCCTGGATCTAATCACTTGATAGGGGCCAAACCAGAGAGTCTGGACATACACTCTTGTTGAAGGTACCTAGAGGAGCAAAGACTCATTTGTCTCTTTTATCCATTCCTGAGGCATCTGCTTGACAGAACAAGGCTGACTTAAATCAGGAAAAATATTAGTTTGCTGTGGCAGAGTTGGTCTGTTTCTTCCAGAACGTGAAAAAGGTGGCCCCTGTCCTCCCTCTCATTCTTTCTTACACCATGACCAGCAATCCCAGACAACGAGCAACATCTTTTCCATCCGTGCTTGCGCTGAGTCTGCCTAAGCCACTTAAAAGACCCACCTTTTTAATCTAAGAGCTGGAGCTGAGGTACTTCATGACCAGCTCTGGAGAACCAGCAGGGCTTTGTCCCCATGCCATCAGCGTCCTGATGTCAGAAGTACGCCTAGGACAGGAAAACACAGACCCAGAAAATGCACCAGGTCTCAATTCATCCTTTTGTGTTTCAGGGAGGATGTTGAATTGTCCAGTCAAGGAAATGTTTTGATTTTCAAACCTATTCCTTTTTTTTTTTTAATTTTTCCCCCCTCCTCCCTTTGTTTTGGGAAATGAGAAAAATATATAAAAGCAAGTTATTAATAAAACATCTATTATGCCCATGGGACAGAGGTCCTTCCGTATTGTTCAGATGGCATGTTTATTGTTGACATCTCTCTTTTCTCTGAGTATGCACAGAACCCTGAAATCCTTTTACATTTTTAATAAGATTATTTCTTTTTTTCAATCTAGTGCAAGAAAACCGCATCTGCAATATGCATAATACTCTCAAAAACTGCAGCATCAGAGGGAAAGCAGTGCCAGTGTTTTTGGCTATGTGCACTTCAAAGAGACACGATGTGAAAAAGAATAGTACCAGAGGTCTTGGGAAGTGCTCTCATTTTGCTTCTTAGGGTGTGTTTGTTTAAGGTAGTTGTGTTATTTTTCAGTTCTCACATTTGAGGTGAAGCACGTCATAAACACAAGAGGGAATTTGATTTGTTTTCCAACCAACAACACTCCATAAATCTGGAATAACTGATGTTATTGTGTTGCTTTTTCTGAACTCAGTGTCTTTATGGAGCAAGGTGATCATCAGTTCCACGTTCCTGCAGCACTGGATGGTCTGGGGGTGTGTGGAATCTGTGATTCTGTGAAAATGTGGGTGCTGAAAAACGAGAGTCTGAGCAGCATCACTCACGTGATTCAGCATCAGTGTGTGAGGATGCAGCCTCACACTGCAGCTGTGCTGAGGAAGGTGATTCACCGTGCAGGACCCTGGTCCACCTTGTAGTGGATTCCAAGTCCATGTCCCTGAGTGGACATTTTAAATTTGCACTAACAAAGGGCAGAAGCAGTCCCTGCTGCTGTCCTGTGGCTAAAGACTGCAAGGGGCCCAGGAACTAAGACAAGAGGGGTTCAGACAGGTACCAGATAGCCAGGGTTATGTGAGTTCTGTGAAGCTGCTGATGGAAATTTGGAGAGCTGCAAGGTGAAGCAGCCACAAGGGAGAAACCAGCAGCACTGGCATGTTCTCTGTAAGACAAAAACAGCATTTAATTCTCCAAATTCCCTTGTGAACCTGGCCCATGTGCTAAGGACAGTTCAGTTCTTCAGTGCAGAGGAGAGATCAGATACAAACAAGCTGCTTGATTCTCTTAAGAGCTGTAAAGAGTTCAATGATGAAAATACTAAGGATACTTCCCCCTTGGATACTTGGAGCTTTGTTCTAAAAGGCAGAATAGATACACAGAGCACCCAGTGAAAGAGCAAGTTATAAGAGGTGTGGCAGATCTTCCATTTGAGGGAAGGTTAAATTGATTAAGAGACAAATGAGAGGTGATGTGTTAGTGGTATATAGGAGAGTGAATTGCCAGGAGAGGTCAGTCAGATGATCCTATTTAGCCTTTCCCATAAATCAAGAGCAAGCAGAGTGCTATACAATGGTACTAAAAGCTAATGAATTTAAAAGTGATACAAGTAAAATATTTTCTTACATGGTGCATAATTAACCTGGGAAATTCATCAGATACCATTAAGACAAACAGCCTAGCAGGATTAAAAATGGATAATAAGTGACAGAAGCTACATAAAGATAGAAATGTATACAGGGTGTTCAGCCATTTATTTAAAACCATTTGCTGCATGGGCTGCAAAGAGACATCCCCTGTGGGAAAGCCTGACGTAACACTGGACTTTTTGTACCTTTTTTACTGCAATGGGTAGGCTAGAGTCTGAGCAATGGACTGGTCAAACTGGTCACTTTAATTTTCCAGAGCAGAGGCCACACCACCACCTACCCGAAATTGCAACCAAAAAATGTTCAAAAAGCTTCTGAGATGCTTCTTTGAAAGCTCCTGAGCTTTGAGAGAATATAGAAATCACTGGTGGGGAGATACTTGTTCCTTTTGTCTGCCAGACATGCAGCCGAAAATCTAATGGATAAGAGCTGAGCACAGAAATTGCATTTTGACAAAGGCAGAGGAGAGAAGAACCATGTGGAATTTTAGTCTGCATTTTATTAACTGAAATGTTCTCTAAAATGGTGGTGTCTTGTGGGTAGCTAATTGGCACTCATTCTGAACTTTCAGTGTTCTATGGTCCCTATTAAACTTGTTAAACCAAGCCTTCAACTTCTACTGAAGGTGTAAGGGGTGGCCCCAGGTATTTTGGAGGTGTGGACAGGATGCTTTTCGGGGAGATGGTGGGTTCCCAGTACCTTCAAAGTATTTCTGAGGGTTTAAGAGCAAATTGTAGAAAGCCAGAAAACTTCACTGTGGTCAAGAGTTTGGAAGACAAATTTCTTTCTGTTTCCTCTAAGGTTACCCTGCCAATGGATTGCAGGGCTGGGTGCCTGCAAAAACCTGAATACCTGATTATTATAGGTGAATTCATGGTATAGAATATAAAGGGTCTGTGAGAGTGGTGAGGTCCTGGCACAGTTTGCCCAGAGTGGTTGTAGACGCCACATCCCTGGAAGTGTTCAAGGCCAGCTTGGACAGCAACCTCATCTGGTGGAAGCTGTCCCTGCCCATGGCAGGGTGTTGGAATGAGATGATTTTTAAGGTCCCTTCCAACCCAAACCCTTCTAAGATTCTATTTAAAAAAAAAGGAAAAAAAAAAAAAAAGAATGGGTCTGAATAAAATGAGAACTAAAACAGAAAGTTCTCTTTTAACATGAGTGACTCTGTGCCTCAGTTTCTCACACACTGATGTGCAGTGGCATTGCATCCCCAACTGTCATGTCTTGAGTCTTGAACGCATTTTTATTTTAAGCATCAAAGTATGTTTTGTGTGAAAAACTGAAGAGAGGGCTCATGTTCTCTATCCAGTGTGCAACCAAGTCTTTGCAATAAGGCTCTCTGAGGAAAAATGTGTGTTGATTCTCACAATGCTTCAACTGTGTTTGGAAGTACGAGGTTGTGGACCGTAAAAGTACCATGGAGGATGTAAGTGATGGAAGAGGACATTCGTTTGCTGTGATCACTTGTGGTGAATTGGCACGAGGATGAGATTGTTGCTTCAGTAGCATCTTGAAGCATTTCTTGAAGAGAAGGGTTTGGATATGGTCTGACCTCCACAGGACACTTGTTTGTCTCTTGATCTTTAGGGAAAGGTTGTTTTTTTTTAATCCAAAGTGGGTGCTAGGAAAGGCTCCTATGTTCTGCAAAACAACAATAGCCCTGGGCTCCGTTTATGCATCCTACAAAACCCAGGACGTGTGATTGAGACCCGTGCCTCTGATTATGCTCAGCTTCCCTGTGTTCCATGTTTCCTTTCTGAAGCAGGAATGCCATGCAGGGGAACCTGCTGTGCCGTGATAATATGTGCATTCCCCGAGGCTCTTCTGCCAGCCTCTTCTGAGAATTAGCCATGTAAAATCTATACACTGCCTGATTACAGTGGTGATTGTGGGCCCAACTTACTCCCCAGCTCTCTTCCCAACTCTACCCATGGTCTATATCCTATGTGGAAATTGATTAGCTGAACTTCTTGAGTGTTTCGGGCTGAATGGCAGCCTAAGGCTCTGTTGCAGCATGGGGTGCTTGCAAAAAAAAGGCTGAGTGTTACCTGCACAGTTCTGTCAGAGAATTAAAGAAGTGTTGAAATGTATGCTGCTCATAAAACATATATATCTATATGTAAAAACAGCAATACATATTTGTTCAGGGGAGTTTGTCTCCTCTTTTAGCTGTAGCTCAGCAAGTCAGTGTGTCTCATCATTTGTTCAGAAATCCTGCTTTGTAGTGGAATTTCTTGAGTTAAAAACTGACAATATTTCTCAATGAAGCTTGCAATTCAATACACTGGTGTTTTATCTTTACTTTAATGATAAAACTTTGTAGCTGGAAATGCCCTTTTTTGGTTCCCTTACAGGTTTCTTTCTGACATCTCCTTTTATTAAATCAATCCCAGTTTCCTGCTCATACTTCTCACACAAGTTTGAGTAGAAGATGCTCTTCATAGGGAGAAGATGCAGATAAACAGTGATCCTTGGACATATTTGTCTCTGCTGCATTCTCAGCCTTCAGTTTTCTGATCATTTACCATTAATAGCTCCTTGCTCAAAATATCTCTGGCCCTTCTCAAACTGATGCTGGCACCTGAAAAAGAAAGGTCTTCTGAAAGTCTAATTTTGACTTGCTAAAAAGTGAGAAAAATTTGAGCAAAACGCCTGCCAAGTGATAGTGAATATTCTAACAAATAACAAGGGAAGGAGAAATGTGTGGTGATACAGGCTGGGTGAATTGCAAAACTTGGACACTTTTGGGATTTATAAATGTTTATGTCCAGCAACAGGAGTCTGTCGGAATCCTGGGCTGTGAGCTAGGTTAACAAACTACCTGAGCAGGAGGAGAAAGAAACCCTGCTGCAGTTAAGGCTTGAACATCTATTTTTATTTTTATTTTTATTTTTTTTTTCCACTCTTACCCTCTTTTATCCTTCTGGTTTCTGCTGATGGCAGGGGCTGAAGGGCTGGGTCTTTGACTAATGGTTGAGTCAGTAATTTTTCCCATTAAATTAATGTATGTATTAAAGGAGACAGGAAGAATTGGTCTCTTGGGGAAGGAAGCAGCTTGGTAGCAAGGCATGGTCATTCCTTTGTGTTGTCGGGATGAGAAAGGAAAGGCATCTGCTATAGGCCCTGGATTTATACACTCCTCTGCTGAGAGCCACTTGTGTCCCCCTAAATTGTCTGCCCACGTCCAGGCTGCGATTTAACAGAGCATTTAGCAGAGCAGTCAGTGCTTTTGTACGGTGTTCCTGTAGGGAACCCTTCAAACCCAAAGAAAGGCTCATGTGTCCAAAAGTTTCCTTGATTTTTTTTTTTCCCCCCAAACCAGTTGATCTTAAGAGAGATACGGTGCATTTCATAAGCCTTGTCTTATAAAAACAAGACGAGAGGAGTCTCCATGCTCCAAAGAAAGCCTGAAAGAAGATTAATTAATTAATTAAGAATCTTTTCTTCTGAGTGCAACAGGCTCCAAGTAACAAGTGAACTTTTCATTTCCAGTAATAGCAGAAATTACTTCAATAGCATGATTGTGAGCACCCGTGGGGCCATAATGTGAATGGTCTTTATTAAGGAATAGACTGAACTTCTGACTATCTTTCTTCCAGTCATTTCCACAGGCTATAAACAGCGCCTGGTTTGTTGCTATTAAAAGAGTCTGCAGACGATGATGCTGAAAAGCATCACTGTTTAAGTACTCATGGCTAGACATTACCATGAAAAATATTTTCTTGAACATAAAGTGAATTTGGGTTCTCCAGTATATTATAGTTTTGTTCAGAAGTTGTTGTGCTGAATATTTGTGATACGAGAGAGATTTTATTTGGTTTTGTGTTTTTGATTTTAATTACCGGTCACTTCCCCTCTGTTTTGCTTGATTTTTCAGACGTGTGAAGTCACAAAAACATCTCAGGGCCAGTTTTTGTGTTTTTTGGTGTTATTTTCTGCCTGTGTTAGTACCTGATGAAAGAGCCTGGTCTTAGTTAACGATAAGGCCTCGTTATGTATTTGTTCTCATAAATGACCGCTCCAAGGAGTGACCTGTCCTTAATAACATGGAATTTTGCACAACAATGCTGAGTAAAAACTGAAGCAATCCATGATCTGCTGAGGTGATATTGAAGACATATCTCTCATGCACAGCAGACCTATGCATTAATCCTATGTTTTGTGGTCTTTAATTGCTTTAAATATTTGCTTCTGGATCTGTGTTTCACACATCTTATGTACATGGTTTATTTTTCATTTTATGAACAAATCGATAACCAGACAGACTCTTTACCACACTGGATTAGTTTTATTTATTCTCTTTGAACTTGATTAAAAAGCTGTCAAACATAAGTCTACATTTTATCAGCAGAATACTTTTACAAAACAGGGTAGGAGATGTGTATAGCTGGAAACATACATTTCAAAATGAAACAATATTTGATATATTCTAGACAGTTACCCTTTTGTTTATCCATGACAACTGAAACTAACCATCAAATGCATAAATTGATTCAAGTCTAGCCAAGTAATCCTAAGGGCATATGAAAAGGCTTTTTTTTAAAGTTCTTTCTAGATGAATTTAATGTAGTTCACCAGTAAAGCATCCTCAGGAGCACAATACAAATGCTACAGAACATGAGATAGCTGGGGAAAGCGGGCAGATGTACAGTGTGATGAAGAATCAAAATGGATGTTACATTAAAATGAGCAGTCATGCAATGTCTTCATTTCGTGTACTGCGTTTAAGTAAAAATGCCAGAGTTCCAATTCCATTTTTAATTTCTTTTAGGCACTGTTATGCAAATAGTGACATTCTCATTTTGTTTGTGTTTGTTTATTTTATTTGTTTAAAAGCATTAAATGCAATATTTTTTTTTCAGCTCTTGGGGTAGACAAATTGATTATTCATCATGTCTTTAATTTTCAACGTATATCAAAGAGAAAGGTAAATTATACTCAGATTAGCTATGAATGATCTCGTATCGCTGCTTTAATTCATTGCTTTTAATATACATATTTTAATCCGTTTTCCACAAACCTCCTCGATTATTATCTGTCTTTCTGTGCCATTGCATATGTTGGTAAACAGCATTTTCTATGGTCTAGGGCCATATGCTGTATGCTCAGCTTGCAGAAAAAGTGACACTTGGAGTGCTAGCATAATGAAACTCTCAAAGGGTTAATGCAGAATACATATAGGCAAATGTTGACAATATTTTTTATTCCAATGTTTGAAAATTAGACACAAAATCATCATTAAGTTTGCACAAAATGAGGCATCTGTCACTTGAAAGAAAAAGAAATATTTCAGAAATATGTTTACAGAAATGTAAAAATATTAGACATCAAGACAGATGTGAACGTTTTCAATAACAGGCCCTGTCTGTCAGTCTTCCTCCGAGCCGAAGATCTTGCTGTACTCGCTCAGCATAAGTTCAACTATCTGATTTTGGTACAGCATGTGGACTGCCATGTTCCCTGTCTCCTTTTCAGGTCTAAGGAGTGTTGGTCCAAACACAATTCCTAGGCTTTGTGTTGACATAAGATTCACGGATTCCTTGGCTGCTATCCTGTTGACAAAAGGAAAGAACTGGTTAAAAAAGAAGGGTGTCAGAGGAGTCACTGTTGCTCTTGAAGCACATAGAGGCACTTTTTAACTGGTTCTCCTGATAGGGGTGTATGTTTGGTTAACTTATCAAAAAGAAAGAAAACAGGGACTCAAGAGAAATTTCTGCCAGTGTGACAAACAAGGGAAGGAGGGTTTTTGCAGTGCCAGGGAGAAGATTCCCTGCTTCCCTTAACGTGGTCTCCAGCACTGAAAGAGCTGTGAAAACCAAAAGAAAGGCCCTTAATATAGAGCTCATATGAAACACATTCCTTCTGCTAATTTAAATCCAATAAAGTGAGTATGGTCTGAAATGGATTGTGAAATTTATGTAACTAAAGGCTTTTGCATGCCTTATCCTGACACAAAGTTTCTTGAAAGACACAGAGACCACATACCTTAATGAGATGATTTAGAAAATAATGGTAAGGATTATAACATTTGATATCTTTATTACCCACAGAATTACGAGAGAAGGACTATTATTATTAAAAGTTGATCTTGTGTCTGTATTAAGACTTAATATTCCTGTGGAAAGGGCATTAAGGATGGAGAAGTCTGGTCTAAGAGCAGTACAGGTTTAATGGATGGAGTTTAGGTAGGAAGTTTGGCATAAATCTCTGCGGTGGTGAGTACAGACTAAGTAGAAATCCATTTCCCTCAACCCTCCAGAATATATTATGTATCCTAGGATTGGAAAGACTAGTAAATGAAGATACATATTTTATAAATAAATTGTACAGCTCTACCAAGGAATGCAAACAAAATGCGACTTTATTATGTAAATGTTTGAATTTATAGATGCTTCCTTAACCTGCTAGTTTTAACTTAAGTATTCCGAGTGGATTGTTGAAGCCAAGTTCTGCTTTCCCCGCTCCTCTGCCATTGTCACTCGTTTACCTTTTTAAAATCCAGACAGCAATTTAAAAGCCATCAGAGCCGTCTCTGTTTTCCCATACCTGTTGCTGAATTTACAGCAAGCCACACTATAAGGGAAAGAAACTTTGTGAGACCTAATGGCTTCAGGCACTTAAAAAAGTGTTTCTTTCATGTTAGTGGGTGGGTCACACAGCAAAAAGCATCTCTTGTGGATTTGTGCCAATCTTGTCGTTTACCACATTCCTGGAGCATCAACACTCGTGGTTTTTTTCCCATATATAAATAGGAAGAATTACTTCGTTCTGCCTCATGCTAGTAACCGTGGTGTCCATTGCACAAAACACTCTCCATATGGCACTAATCAGATTGGCTTAACTATTAGTTTCTTAAAATACAGCATCTTCATTAAATTTTTAAAAAATTAATTATCTTTCCTCTGTGGTAATATTAATATACCATCTCTTCTCTTAGGAGTTCAGAAAGTCTCAAAAGTTAGTAGTAGTTTTGTTGCCAAGCGACTGTGTGGGCTTCTGATGGATGTCACACATCTTTATCACAATTAAAAATGTTACAGAGGTGACGAGATTGTTTTGCTTAATGCCACTTATGCAGAGGAATGTACAGCAAGCTTGGGACCTCTCCAGGAGAGAGACTTGATTTCTGTTGAGCTTGTTATGTGCTAAAAGTTGGAAACTTCATAAAGTAATTGCAGATGACATCAGCAGGAGTAGAGATGCCTGTTCACTGGGGAGGAAATTCAGCAGCTTTGTCTCGGGTAACTTTAGAGATGATCAATTTAGCAGCACCAGCCATGGCTTTGCAATAAGAGGGTGTTGATATTGGGCAGCATTGATGGAGCTGGAGAGAAGCCCCTTGCAGGGAGGAGGTAATGGACCACAGATGAGCAGAATCAGGGTGAAGAAATGCGGCAACAGAGCTCAGTTTACTGAAGGGACGGGGCAGACTGCCTTCCTTTGTCTGTAAAATGTGGAGCAAGATGTTGAGATCTCCTGAGCCTGATTTAGATGCTGAAAATGGAAGATGCATGGCCAACTCCTCTGCCCTTGTTTGCTGTCTTTCTGAAGAATACTTTCCCTGGTTTATCCTGGAGATTCCACCCTTCTCATGACATCCTGGCAAAGTCCAGGTATGATAACATTTCCCAGCAATCAGGAGGGGGGGGTATGGCATGAGGCAATGGAGGATGTGCGTGGTGTGTGTTGGTGACGAAGAGGAACTGGCTGTGTTTCATTAATGCGTAACGTGGCACTAAGAACATTTGTGTAAATTTGGGGGCCTTGAGCTTAATGCTAGAATCAGCAGTATTGAATTGAGAAAATATCTTGAAAATCCTTGATGTATTCATGCAGTTTCACTTGTTTTCACCATAATAACAAAAAAAAAAAAATAAACCAAGCAAACTTGGAAACATGGAAAGTCTGGCTAAGTTAAATAATATGCGGTAAAACACAGCTACTGGAGAGGTAGAAGGAAGGAATTCAATCCACCCTGAATAGAATAATTATAAGTTTTGGACTTTATGTCTTTTTGGATTACAAATATTTACCAAAGAAATTCTATAACTCATATTTTTATCATCCACAAAAGAAGAAGTCAAAGCAAATCAAAATCAAATACACACACTTAATGCTATTGCTATAGCTACTAGGTGAAATTGAGTTGTTAAAAGAGAAAATCCTGAAAAAATGGGCAAGAATTCTTTTTTTGGCAAGAAAAAGAGCAGAAAGAGTGATACACCATTTTCAACATAAAGAGTGAAAGGAAATGCCAGAGGTACTTTTTGTCAAGCCCAAATGAAAGCAGCAATGATCCATCAATTTAAGGTTATTTTAGAAACAATCTATAATCCGGTACCACAGATGTTGGAATCATATCAAGAAATTGTTGGGTGCTATGCTGCACAAGATTTTTTTTTTTTTTCTCCAGAATAATTGAGCTTCAGGAATGTCTTCAGTCCTTAAAGATCACAAGTCAGGGGATATGCAGAAAATACAGTTCTCATTATTAATAGTAATGAAATTAATGATGTATTAAAACAGCAGAAGTGTCTGATAGGAGGGCTGTAGTGTCAGGGGCAGATATATAAGGAAAAATACTTGGAATTTATGCTTTGGCTGTTGCCAAGGCAACTGCAAGCTGAAAAACGTGTGACAGAGAGCAGGGCAAGTCTACAGCTAAGAGGGTCATTGTATGGTGAGTTGGCTCTCCAGCTCCATTAAACCTACACTTTTCAAACTCTCTAAATAAAATCATTATTAATTTTGACATTTGGAAAGCACACTGGATTATTGCTCCAAACACAGTAGGTGTTAGGAAATGTTCTTCATCCATTTTTACTTCATAGTAACTGCTGAGGAGGAGAAACTTTCTACAGTGACTCTGACTCCTCAATATCTTATTGTTCCTACTGCCCATAAAAAATTGGGAAATTCAGTGTACTTAAGGAGGAAATCCCCGCTGGAAAGGAGGCTGTTTTACTGCAGGCTGGAGAGTGTTGGAGGGTAGAGCCAGCTGCTTTGAGAACTGCTCCCTTTTGCTTTCTTATCCTTTTCCAGCCTGTGAGGATTTAATCTTGCTCAATGTCAGGGGCATTTCTACCCTTAGGAGAACTAGTTTTAGCCGTACCTGATATTCTTTCACTGTTTTAAACTATATTTAAGGATAACTTTTCAATAGGACAATGCTGCTACTCTTCCATGAATTGGTAATATAGACTATGACTAAAGGACAACACATTACAAAATGAGGGGGTCAGAAGAGTAAGAAGGGGCAAGTTGGCATGAGGTTATGGGCCAGAATGGCAGGTGTGGGAAATGCCATCCCCTGAATTCAGTGGAGGACCAAGGGATAAAAGTAGCTTTTGATCTTATCAGAATCCTGTCCTCCAGTAATGCACAGTATTTGTGTTCACTGGGGAAGTCTCTGCCACTGGAGACAGAAACCAAGACCTACACGGAGGCCGAAAGAGAATAAAGATAAGTAGGAATAAAGGAAACTCCCCCAAAAGGATTAAAAATGCTGCGTGTGTGACATCTCTCCTCTTGGTATAGGAACTAACCATCTAGAATTAGCAGCCAGCTCCTCTCTGAGTGGGGTATTCCATGACAGCCCGTTTGGTTGGGTTTTGTACCTTCGCTGAACTGTGCTGGTGAGCACTGTCATAGCCAGAGCTGCTCATCCCGATGGATGACAGGACTGATTTGAAATGTAAGTTCCTGTGAACTGCCTTAATAGGTCAAAGTGTGTGCATCCCATTGATTCACTTTGCCAATAATTATCCTCAAATAAGCCAATATCTCTTTCCTATCTATGCTCAGGCATACGCAAATGTAATGTTGTAGCTTAAGGACTTGGCCCTGGGAAGGGCTCAGCTGCCTTCAGCTCTCCCCAACAATAATTCTGTTAACAGGCCTCTTCACTGCGCTGGTACAGGCCAGTTTTTATGCAGCAGCTTTCTGACTTTTGATATTGCAGAGCTCCCAATCAATTTGAACGTATTAAAATTTGCCTCTTATGATGAACAGCTTCCGGCTCAACATTTTACGCTCCTCTCTTTCCCAAATGCTCGTTCACAGGAGTTAAAAAATAACAGGTATTACATACTTTGCTTTAGTGACAAGACATTTGGGAAGGAATCATCCAACCTTGAAATAAAATCTTTATTGAAAGCAATTCTACATCCATGCCAGTCAGATACATTGTGTGATCAGAGGAGGTGTCCCAGGGGAAAGCTCAGTGCTGTAGACAGGGTTGATTACTTGGACCTCCTGTCAGTTCTTAACTCATTGACAGCGGCTGAGACATTCAGTACAACTTTGTTTTCTTTATTTGGAAGTAAAGTTAATATACTTACCTTAACTGTGCCAAATGTACTGGAAAATAACCTGATAATAAAACGTACTGTCCTAGGAAGTGATAATGTCTGTGTGTGTATAAGCACATTTTCGCAGGGCTTTTGCAGATGGGTTTTTCAGTGTTAGGAAGGAACCACAGCTACAACATGATGCACAGATAACCTAAACTATCAGGTTTTTTCTCAACATATTTCCTTTTCATTTAAGGCCTGTTACACACTTTCCTGAGATACAGCATATCACAGCAACGTCATTTTCTGTTGTCAGTTTATTTCAGTTCAGCTGCAGTTGTTTTTTGGGAAGAACTTAAGTGGATTTTGGTACTAAAAAGACAAGTGAAGTGCAGTTTTGAGAGTCCTCTTAAAGCATAAACAAAAATAGGAGTCCCATAGCAAATCAAAACCTTGCAGAGATATCCATATCCAGCTGGATACACCAGCTTAGGAGAGAAACCAGAATACACCCATCATGGAGGAAGAGTGCAGGGCCTGTGCATTACTTAGCTCCACCCTGGGAAATTTATGGAGGTAGCTGGTTGTAAGTGAGCCCCTGATCCCACAAACTCCAGTGGTGTAAACTGTTCAATTCCTTGCACTGCTACATAGATAAATTTAAAATCTAGCATTAAATTCAGATTCTCGAATCTGATTCTAAACCTCTTTATTATCCATGTCGTGGCTTTATGGATGATTTGCTCAGGTGCATTACAGCCGCATTCACCAGCTGATGAAGCCAAGCAAATGCAAACATCATCAGTGGAGTCCTCAGCTTGTGAGATCTGTACAGTGTGATGGGAACAGGGAGTTTGGTGTGTATGGAACTGTGACCTGAGGCTTCTGCTCATAGAGGAGCTCCAAAACACTACAATGTCTCTCCTTTTCCGAATGTGCCATGTGGTTTCCTCTGCAACAAATAAGCACAATTCAGAGGTCATAGTGCACTAATACAGTTTTAAGCTACTTGTATCTGGCTGTGTAAAACATGAAGGTATTTTAAGTCCCTGTTTGTTCCATAGGTAGAATTTGAAACAATAGCTAGGCTGGTAATAGAGAAACCAGGTCATGGTGTATGATATGTTACAAGAGGGGTCAGAAATAGTTCAGACATACTTAAGAGCTTGCTTTTGCTGAAAATAGCCTCGATGGCTCTTGGCCTACAGAAACTCCATAGGCTTCCTGTGCTCTGCAGCTGTGGGTTCGTGTTACAGCTCTTTGGGAAAAATCCCTTCTCTTCAGTCGCTCTGGGATACAAGAACGAGCACTTGATGCTGTCTTCCTCCACAGCCTAGCCTTTAAATGTGACCATTGGGTGGCTAAATATAGTACCTGGACAGCTGACAGGGACCCGGTGGAGAATGGGCTTCCTCAGGGGATCCCCCGCATGTCTCACAGCACGAGCCCTTCCCTGGATGAACTGCCTTGGAGCCTGGCCCTAAATGAAAATAATAACTAAACTAACTCCGAACATTGCTTCACAGTTGGCTGAATAGACTGTGAAAAGCTGAAGAAAGGCATTTATTCTGGCTTAGCTGGGTTTAATAAGAGAACAGTTAAAAATAGTCTCCTCAGCACTGGGTGGACTTTGCTCCCTGTATGACGACCCTGCAGAAGAGCATGTGGGCTCTTGCCTTTGCACACACCTCACAGAGTGCCTGTCTTGTGGAGAAAGACTTTATCTTCTGGGTGGCTGAGGACAGCATGTAAAAACACATTCCGATATCTAAAGATACTGCAGCCTCTACAGGGGCTTCATTCAGGAAAGTGCTTAGGAGAAGCCCTGCTTGTTCTTCTGCACAAGGGGAGGTGCTCCTGCTCCACTGAGGAGCTCTGAGAGGGGTAACAGTTTATCTGCACCTCAGCCTTGGGATTGTTTGCTTTTCTGGATGTCTCCTGAGTCATAAAAGCTCCAAAGGCAGGAGAGGCACACTGGTGCATGGACAGCAAGGGCAGGAGCTCATCACCACATTGTGGTTCCGCCGAAGACTCTGGTGTGGGCAAAGGCTCAGGTCCTACTCCCCCAAACCAAATTGTATCAAAGAGATGGATTCAAGATCTTGCCACAAAATCTGGCAGGTCTCCCTTTTGGAAAACTGATCCAACTGGGTGACCTCCTAGGTTCTTCCATTTACTGACAGCCAGCACTCTGTCCCCCCAGTTTGGCTTGGGTTTTAATCTTTCGTGTGTGAACGCAAACTGGTTCGAACTGGTGTTCTCAAGAGGACAGATCTGGCTAGTCTGTGTTGCTGTTGTGCCTGCAGTTTGCCTCTTTGGGCACAGCCACTTGGTAGGAGTCAGCTGAAGGCCATGAACTTCCTCAAGGAGCATCCTGGACTCCTCTGGCTGCAGCTCTGTGCACAAGGCATTAATTTTTGCCTGCTTTAGCGGCCCTGTAGCAGCAAATACAGCTCAAATAAGAGCAAGCTCCTGCTCAAAAGCCACACGGGCACTGCGAGCAGGAGCCTCTCCTTGGAGACGGGATGGGAGAGAGCAAAACCCCCCGTGGCAGATGTTGGGCAGATGCTGATGCACTTCTTAGAGGACAGTAGAGTGATAAAGGCAGTGTGAGACTACATAGAATAATATGTGTTCAGACAGAGGTATACCACCTTAATGCCTTTAATATATTTTTGACTGGTGGTGTAACTTCTGCTGTGCTTGATTTTTTTTTTAATTTATTTTTAATTCTATTTCTGATATAATTTTTTTCTTCAGAACAGCTAGCTTATTATAAAGACCAACTTGTCGTAGTTCTGGATTTGTATGCTTTTGTGGCCTGTGTGGTTCAGAAGGCAACAGATAGTTTTAAATAATTAAAGTTTTAACTTTTTAAATTGCTTAAATATTTTTGTTCAAGGATGCCCGAAGCTATATTTTCTTGTAACATTAAAAATAAAAAGCAGTTAGTAACAATCTCGCTTAAATCACGAATTGTAAATATAGAACCTTTATCATCAGCACAGCACATCCAAAAATGTCTTTGTAAAATAAATCAAATTATATGAGTTAATTGATTCCAGGCAACATCAGCGACTGCAGGTGGAAACTGAATAACAGGATGTTTATTAATGAGGGACTATTAATCAAAATTGACAATATCAATTCCTGTTTCTTTTATTTGAATTCTACCTGCAAAATCCATGAACACACTCACTGGATTTTAAAATAAAAATTTAAAAGTAAAGAAAATGCTGACACTCGGGATTTTAGCTTTAGATGTAGGGCTATTTGTTTAAACAGCGAAAGGATATCCTAAATCCAATTTGACAGGCAATGCCAAAGATGCCAGTGGTAATTAATTAGCACTTAATTTAGACCACAGAACAACAGGATATGGAATTGGTGCTCAGTGCCATTTCCCCTTAGGCTTCATCTCATGAGGGTCAGGAGTATGGCTGTTGCATTGAAGGTCAGTAAATAAATTGGGGGAACACATTGACACTGGACTTTTCATGATAGATATCCTTCACCCTTATTGCTGCCTCTGGCTATGGCTGATGAGAAAAGGACTGCAATTGTTCTGTGAAGAATGCTGTGGTGCCCAGGCTCGAGTGGAGCAAGGTGGTGCCTGAGCTCACGAGTCCAACAGTCACCGTGCTGGCAGAGAAATGCCCCAACCCTGCGCCTGGGCTGGAAATAAACTCCTGACTGTAGCACAGAAAGCTTGAGGAACTCTGACAGGCGAGAAAATTCACTTAAAAGCAGCCCTTAAGTTTGCTAGATTTGTGAGCTTAGCTTTAGATTAAGCATAATTAAAATCAAGGGAAGATTTTAAAGCGAGGTTAGAAACTAGGTCAGCAAGGGAAAAAACACATTTCCTTATTATCCTCTTGTCTTTGTCTTAATAATATTTGGTACTCCTCCACAGAGCTAAAGGCTCTTAATAAAGGTGGATTAATGTTATTAACAGCATTGTTTTCTGATGGGGACACCGAGGCTTTGATGTGCTTAATGATGGACGAACAGAAAGTAGATGGCAAAAAAGCAGAGCCACCAGTTCTGGTTTGTAACTCAGTGAGAAAAGCCACTCTGTGCAGCACACCCAAAGCAGAGGGGATATGGAAAGCACACAGGAGACCCTTCTTCCCAGAGGCACGTCAACTGCATTCTTTGGTTCAGATTTACTGGTGTGAAAGGTAGAAAGATGATGAGACTCTGTATTATAATTTAATCCTCCTGCTCCCAGTAAAATTAGTGCATCTGTCAGACACTTCCACGCTCTCTCTTCCGGTAATCTGTACCTGTCTTTCAAAGGAGGGCCTCAGGTCAGGTGTCAGCACTGCCACTGGTATTCAGGGATGTTACAGCTTTCTGAAATCACTTCTCACAAACTGCGCACTACTATGCCTAAGTAGTCCAGTTCCCCGTGTCCCACAGGGTGCTGAACAATGGGAGCTTCAGCGTTTACAGCAGGGTGGCTCTTGCTGCACGTCCCAGCTGTACTCCGCTGGCACAGTTTTATCCCCTTGGTCCCCTGAAGTGCTGTCTGCATTGCTACATCATGGAAACACTGAGTTAGACAGCAGTCTCTGCTCAGAAAATGTACTTTGGAAGCCCTAGGTTAAGAGTTATTTTAACTTTCACTTCATCACACCCTTTGCAGCATCTCTCTCTGGGCGATGAGTGAAATTTTGATTACTCTGAAAGTCGCTGACAAAAATCCCAGCAACTGGAAGCCACAACGGAGTCAGTATTTCACCTTATAAGAGCTTAACTTTTCTCATTTTGGATGATATCTACTTTTACTAAGTGGAATTACCGCTTTTGACTATGTTCAATCTAGAACCTCTTGCAGCCCTCAATTACAGCCTTTTTGTGCTATAATCCAGTTGACAGCAAATAACTCAGCCCTGGATATAACAGGTTTACTTTCTGACTTAGAACCCAGAAGGGGCAATTGACTGGAATTTCAGCTTGGGATGTTGAGCTGTAGACAACCTGCTCAGAAATTCATCTTTGCTTGTGAGTCTAGAGAAGCCCATGAAAAACACAGTTTCACTAACAACACATTGGTTTTGTCCAGTATCATGAATTAATTATTCCGTTCTGTGAGAAAACTAGTAACTTTTGACTTAAAAGTCAGCGAATGTGGCAAAGAATGCCACAAAAGTAAGGGAACAAACTCTCACCAAAGTTTTCCTTTTCTGTGAATTTTTATATCATAGAACCACTGAATCATTTAGTTCGGAAAAGACCCTTAAAAATATCGAATCAAACCATTGTACTTACTTCATAAATTATTTTGTTTCAAGTCGTTTTTAAATAATGAAAAAAATTCAACTGTTGGCCTGTTAACTGTCCCCAACATAACATCTCTATTTTTTGTATCCTGTATTATCCACCACCTTGTTGTTTAAAATAAAAGTATTTTTGCAGCGATCTACCCAAACAGAGATGATTTTATATGGGATCTGACCTCAACCAGGATTCCTTCTCTTCCAGGTTCAGTTCTGAGCTCTCCACAAGCTGCGATTGCAGTATATATGCACTGCATTTGTATCAGATTTGAAAGATGCTTTAACATGCCTCCCAGCACCATGATTGTTTCAGCCCTGATACTGAGCACGAGTAAGATGAACGCAGCTCTTAAATGCACTAGTGAGTATGTGCCACAAGTCTTTGATTTCTTTAAATTTATTTACATTTTACTTGCCCTTGAGCAATGAATTTACTATGTCAGCATTGTCTTTTCTACTTACACGTTGTCTGTCTTGTCCGCTCACCTTAGCTTGATGCTTATTTTTTCGTGCACGTGTTTAGTCCACTGCACTAAACGCAGGGACTGCCTGCAGTGGAGGATTTTCCATATATTGTGTCTTTCTAAGAAGCACCCTTTGTAGTACTGCAAGTTCTGCAATATTTCCCGGCTTTAAACTAAGCTTTGAATTTTCTCATTAGTTCCTTTAAAGTCAAATGCCCATTCACACATGTAGTGGTCTCAGATGACTCTGGTCTAACTGCGTTAGATACTTTGCAAAGTCTTTATTCTCCACACAGTCAGCCCTGCCTCTCACAGTAGTTGTATTTCTTTCATCTTTGAAGCTTCAAGTGACCAGATTTGCCGATATCTGCTTCTGTCCGACCCTGATCAAAATCCACAGTTAAAAAAACTGGTGAGAAAACATACATGACTCTCTTAGACCTCCTAACCCAAACAGTGTTCAACAGAGATTGAAGGATTTAGGAACAACAGGGACAATCTTGTTGTTGATATCAAGGCCTACTCATCAGTCTTTGGACAACTCATAGAGTAAGCAGCTTCCAGGACACCTCCCTGTAGGTGCTGCCCCTCCAGCAGAAAAAGTCTAACCTGAAGTGAATGGTTGTAAATGGATTTACAAGCTTAGAAAGTGCCTCTTTAGCAAGCTACATGTTGTAGTTTCAGGATGCAGAGCAGGATAAATGTAATTTAATATGAGAAGTAATGGAAAGCTCCCACTATGTAACCTGGAAAGGTGAAGCAGCTCCTCACCACGGTGTCCCGGTGAGATCCAAAATGTGTTCAACAAGACCTGAAATTTGTCCTGTGATAGCAGTCTCAGGACTGACTCTGAGTCCAGAGCAGCTGCAGTGACTTCCATGGGGTAGATGTTCTGAAGGAATGAAAACTCCTTATTCCGATGACACTTTCATGAGACTCTTATCCAGACATGGAAACAATCTGGGTTGTCTGAGGTGGTTAAAGTTGCCTGCTACTGCTGCTGCCACAGCCCTGTGAAAATCCTCTTTAGACTGAGAGTTTGAACAAGGCAAACTGATGTTCCCAGTAAACTTTACTTACTGGAAAGCTTCCATATGCTATAGGGCTGTCCCATATGCCCTATGCTGATAGTGTATGGTGATTGCTGATAGTGTTTGGTGAAGGCCTGCACTTGGCAGTGTGGATGGCAATGATCTGGGAGGTGAGAACAGTTTCCAGATGGATGAAGTGCAATCCTGAGGTGGTCTGGGGAGCCTGAGTCTAGTGCTGACACAGAGAACATGATGCAAAAAGTTTGTGCTTTTTCCATGAAGGTGCTCGGAGAGCTACAGGAGGAGCTGTAAAAATTACAGAACTCTTCTGAATTCCTTTTTCTTGGCTTGCCTCCATGGCAAGAGGTCTTCTTTTGGAAGTCCATAGCAAAGCTCCTGAGAGGGGGTGGCAGTGCTACCTAATGTCAGGGCTGAGGTGGGTGTACAACCCTCAGCTTAGTGGAGGTAACTGGTTGCGTCTTGTGGACCAGGGGAGGAGGCAAATTGGCTGGAGAGAGCTGCTTCACAGATTTATGATTTTACATAGCACCATAATGCGTAATGTACGAAAAGATAAATATTTTCCGTTCAGCAACATCTTGCTGTATTTTCATCTAACTCCATAATTTTAATTATAAAGTGAACATAACCTGTATCAAATTATGATTTTGTTGACATATTGAAGGAGGACAAGAAAAATAAATACCAGATTTTATACTGTACAGGCACATGAAGGTATAGTAAAAAAATCTGGTTTCCTTGACCACATTGTCATAATATGCATATATAACTGCTTATTGAATCCAGGCTGTGTAGACAACAGAAAGAACACTGGCTCCATACCGTCACAATGCACGCCCACAACAAAGAGGAGGAAAGAACAGGCTCTTTCATTGTGTGTTTCTAAGTATTACCAACAGAAAGGCTAAAAACTACCTCTGTCTGAAGTGTGTCTATACACCCATGCATAAGTTATTAACTGGGCTCCCTCAACACAGTCGCTGAAAATATTAATATATTCAAATTATATTCTAGCTACTGCAAAAACAGTAGATCAGACAAATGTATTAAAATCTCTTCAGACAAAAGGAGTCATGTTATTTATAAAGTTCCTCTCCCCCCTCCCCCCCTTACTGGAACACAAACCTTCATTGTATAGAGTACACGAGAATGCAAGATGATCCTTAGATGTCAAAATGTGGCTTAAAGTTTGAATGTAATCATAAAACAGTGACTCCAACGCTCACCATAAACAAATTGTCACTGGCATTATGTAACTTGGACTATTCACAAAGTATAAAAGACTGGAAGAATAAAAGGTGCCAAACACTATGGGCCAAATCCGAAGGTTGCGCCAAATTGCTCCAGTGGGCTGGGAATTTCAAACCCAGCGTGGAATTCAGATTTACACTCCTCAGTTCTTGGGCTGGTCAGAGTGAGATTAAGGCAATTTTTTATTCAGTTTGTCAGTAAGGCAGCAAAGCAGCAACCAGTGGCTTCTGCAGCCCCCCTGTTGCTCTTAGTGGGAGATGGGAAAGTGAGATAAAAGTTTCCTAATTGCCACAGGACCCGTTTTTGTACAGAGTGGCTTTCTGGGCTGCAAGCAGGCACAGTCAGCCACCAGCAAGGCAGCCTGGAAAGGGAACTATCACTCTCAAATCTGGTGGTCTTTAACTTTTCATGGTAATGTTCTGTAGGGTGCTGCCTTTTTGGGCTGAGACCCCGCCCTCCCCAGACTCCACTGGAAAACTGATTAATGAGGGAAGACCATTCACCAAGGCAGAAGGTCTTGTTTGTGAACAACAACCAACCATTCATGAATACTTTCCTTCAGTCCAGGCTTTAGGAGTAAAGTATATCTGATAATACATGCACTGCACAGATTTAAATTGCAGCTAATGGCTTTGTTGATGCCCCTTATCAGGGACAACAACCCAAACTAGGTGGTTGCCCACTCCCCCTTTTACCCCACCCTTCCTTTAAAAAGTAAAATGACATTTTTTCCCCAGCCTGAAATAATTGCTGAAGCAGAGATACTGGTTTAACTCATTATGAATTATTAGTGGAAAAGCGGGTCTCAGAAGTATGTTACATCTGAAATATTTTTCGTCACTTGAACATGTGCCGTCCAGAACTGGCCCTGTTCTACCAGGCACTGGGAACAAACACTTCGCATTCACAGATGCTCCTAATTTGGTGTGGTTTGGAGTGTAATTTAGATCAAACGTATCCATGTAAATGAGTCAGGGTTTCTTAATTAGGTGCCTCTAAAGAAAAAACTTGGACCACATCAGTAGGTGTGGGTGTGGTGCCCACAGTACTGGAATCTTTCTATAGATGAAACTGAGTTTTGTTCAGGCATACTGTAGGTTTTTCTTTCCTTTTTTACTTTTTTCTTTTTTTTTTTCTAAAGCACAATAATAAATCTGCAGATGGCATAGACATAAAGACGCTACTTCAGAGAAGCTGTCTAAAACACTGTCTCTTTGGCAAATGCCTTAAAGTAGGTCATTCTGCTGTGATTTAGGTTTATATTTCATTGCCAGCTTTTTGTTCCCATTACAAGTAGGGTGCATTCCAGTCCACAGATTTGCTCTTCATTTTTTTTTCTTTTTCGGATTGGTTTTTATTTACAAGAATTTGTAGATCTTCATAAGAAAATGGCCAATACCCTGTCAGAAGTAGTCATCATGCACTTGACCACAAAAAGAGATGGATGAAGGTGATAACCTGTAAATATTTGAATGAAAAGTACCATTCTCTGAAAGGAAAAATTGTATTGATTCTCTTAACATAGTGATTGAAATAACTGTTGCATCTTTCGCTATGTGTGAAAAAGGATTTGATCTAATGTCATTCCAAAACCCTCACAGAGCAGAGCCATCCACGGCCCTTGTTGATCAGGTATTTGCTTTTGCTTTTTATATATTTGCCACTGAAAACATGTATTTTATAGCTTATTAAAAAAAAAAATTGGGGTCTATTTTCCCATCAAAGTGCTGGGGGATTTACATGCCAAACTCTCACTAGCCTTAATGAATTACCTGCATAAATTCCTTTTCAATCAATAGTAGAATAGATCCTATTGTGTTATATTAATTATTTTGCACAGAGAGCTGACATTTTGGCCCTAAAGCCTTGTTTTGTTTTGTTTTGTTTTTTAAGTTCCAGTGAATATCTGAGAAACTTCAAGCAAATTATTTATTTCACAACCTTAATTCTGAGAAAAATCACATATCTTTAGGCACAAAAATGAAAAACATTGCAATTTACCCTTTGATGACCTGGTTGTGGACATTTGTGCATAAGGGCCCAATCTCCACAAACAGCAAAAGAAAAAAAGGGGGGAAAAGCCATTGTAATGAATTGAGCATTCCTGATTTTGGCCAACAAAAAACCATTTGTGCTGGAAAGAACACTAACCCCAAGCAATATTAAGAGGTTACAAAATCACATAAATTAACTCCGCCGGTAATGTTTTGCTAAAGCTGATGCGAGTGCAAACCAGAAGCAGGATTCTCACGTGGTCCTGATTAACTGAAGAGTCCTTAGCAGTAACCAGCCCTCCCTGGGATGTGCTGTCCAGATGCACACGTACACCCACAGCACATGGATGAGCCTTCAAAGGCTTGGGGGGCTCGGCTGGCGGATTGGGGAGCAAGCAAAGAGTGGAAGTGAGAAGTGTTGGCTGTGTCGTGGTGGGAAAGTGCCTCACCCTCTCCAATCCTCACTTTCTTTATCTACACAACTAGGATAATAAAACTTACTGACCTGAAAAGGAAGTTAGGAGATTTAATTAATGTTTGAAAAGCTTTTTCGAGATTGTTTGATATTGAGTAATGTGGGATGAACAATAGGAGCTCTCAGAAACAGGGCCTCTATCTATCAGGATTTGTGTACTGCACTCAGCATAATGGTGCCGTGCAGCCACAGAGTCAACTGTGTCATAAATATTTAAATTAAAACTATGTTAATTATTTTTATCATTCTGTTATTTGCTGATACACCAGTTCAGTACTTGGTAACATTGAAGAGTACCGAGTGCAATTATTTGCCTGACTGTTATGAAAATCAGGGTTTATATTTTTAAATACAGTTGTGAAAATAGGAAGTAGATGGAAGCAAGGAGTGAAAATGTGGCTTTAATTACTCATCATTCTTCTCATTACAAGCACTAAGCTGTAAGGTATTCTTCGGGGAAGAACTAAACTTTGTAAACTTTCTCATTCCTCAAAAAGCAGCATTTGGCATGACTGCAAAACCCCTGGTAGCAGGGCACCTCAACCCTAAAAAGTACAAAATCAAAACGCATAAAGCTGCTTCTGAGGGATTGGATTTTTTTTTGCCTTTAACCCAAAATCTACTATTACTCCTGTCCTGTGCACAGTTATACCTGGTGCTCATTTTCTTGTGTCAACTAATTTCCAAAGGGTGAGTTTAGTAGACTGTCATGTCCTTAACAGAGAAAAAAAGGGTTTAATTCTTCTCCTTCCCCCAAAATGAGCCCCGGGAAGCTGTGGTAAATGGGATGAGTGTTGGCATTGCTCCAGCTCCTTTGTAGAACTCTTCCGTAGCTGAAACTGAGTAAAGCACGTGCGCAAAAGCACATCTCAGTATACGTTCGCCCTTCTCAAGTTAAAAGATGGTTAAATCATTTCGTATAAATCTTAAAATGCCAGTCAGGTATACCTGAGTCTTTTGTGCAACTGGTCAGTCCACCTACCTACACCTCTGGTGCGAGAGGATGTTTCTCCTCTTCACATTTCCAGAAGCTGCTCCCAAAGCTTGTAGGAGCACAGCTAAACTTTTCTCCCTGCTGCTGTCCTGCAGCTGAAAACCAAAAGCTGCCCATGAGTTGCCTGATTATAAAGAAAGCTCTGGATTCAGGAAATAATTTCCACAAATAGACTTTCTTGTGCCTTCATTTAAGGGCTTCTGCACCTTCCTGAATTTGGGCATTTTTCCTGAGGGAAAATTTAAATGCCCGTTCCACATTTTGCATTGTAGGTCTTCCACAGGTTCACTGAGGAAGATTCTATTTCCCAAGTACATTTTTTTTGTATAGTTCTTCCATTCTGGTGATTGTTTTTAGTTTTCAGTAGCTTTTACCTTTACTACAATTATTATCATGTTTTTCTTAATAGAAAACTTGCACAGTTCTTAGTGTAATCTGTTCTTTTGCTGTGTGAGAAAAGGGTTCTCTTGAGCCTACATTTAATATGTGAGCCTGCCCGAAAACTGCTGATATGACACATAGTTTAGCAAGTGGAAATCACATATATTTGCTACATCTTTCCTCCGCCAACTTTGGAGAAAAAAAAAAAGTTTGCAGACATCCACTGCTTAGCATTACTACATGCTGTACTTTAACTTCATTTTCTGGTTTTCCCTCAGAATTCTGGGTACTGCTGCTGGACTTGTCATCACATTGTCATCGTGTCCTGGTGTGCGGGCTACTGTAGGTTGCTGGCTATGCGTGGCTTTGCTAGTTTTTTTTCTTAGATTTTAATAGGTAGAAACAAGTCTTTTTAGTTGTATATAGTTTGCAAAAACCTTTCCTTTTCAGAATGTAGCTGCCACGAGTTGTGAGGTTTGAGGTGGGGGAACTGTTCCTCCCCCCTGTTTGTCAAGGCTGGATGTTTTTTCCTGTTCACAGACCTATGAATGAGGGAAGCTTGGTTTTTTTGTCAAAACAGTTGATGATGAATACCTACGACTTTTGCTAGATAATATATTAATATCAGTGGGTTTGTCTTAGATAAATAGTTCTACTCTTGATGAGGAGCATATTTTCAGTCAAATCGATGGAAACAATTAGTAGTAAAATTGAAGAATTTGGGCAGAGGGGGAAGGCAGTCAGGAAGAAAATCATCTTTCTCCCTCTGAAAGGGCAGGAAGCCTGGATGGCAGCTGAAAATTCCTTGCCATGCTATGTAGAGTATGGGAAAAATGGAGCAAAATAAATGGAGTTTCTTGGATTCAAAGGTGAATTAAAAGGAATCAGCTCCTGCCCGGACAAGGCAGCCAGACAGGGCACATTAACAGATCCACGTGGTAAACCAAGAGGCAACTGCAGAGCTCCCCAGACAACTTGCCTGAAGTGCCTGCCAAGGAGGCAGATGCTGCTGCTGGAAGAATATCTTCCACAGTTGGGCATCTGGGTTCCGTGCTTTCCACGTAAGGGAGAGGGATGGGAGCGTCAGGCTGGCCCCTGCCTTCCTGTTTAATTATTTCAACATCCCTTTCACAGTTTCGTAAATAACACACATTATCCTGCCTTTGTGCAGGGGAATCAGGAGCAAGGAGAGGGGTTTTGCTTCTATCACATCCCCTTGCAGGGGTGTCCACACGGATGGGTACAGCCAGACTGGAGCTTGGCTGCCCTGTGCTCCAGCCTGGTCAGATGTGACACAGCTCAGGTCTGGGAGTCGCAGAGCTGCCTTGTGGTGGCACGGAGCTCAACCTAATAGGCAGAGCAGGCTGAGATTCATTAATTTAACATTAATAAGCACAGCTTATTAGCTCAGGCACAGCGCTGTATAATGCAGGCACACGGCTTCTGGAGCAGAGCAGCATCTGCCCTTGCCAGCTCGGAGTGCAGTGCTGAGGACCCAGCCAGGGTGCTCCTCTTCCTCGCTGCATTTTGCATAAGGGAGAAAAGAGAAGTTTTGTGGCCACTGGAGAAGCTTCTGTGCAAATAAAAAAGCCCCTCCAGGTTTTTAGATTGTATTGCTGGCTTATGCTGAGACTTCAAGTCATTTAAACTTTTTGTGCCTCGGTTTCCCAGTGGGTGTGTAACAGCGACCTCAAGGTGTTGTGGTGAAAATAGGTCATAAAATACTATAAAGAGTGAAATTCTCCCTCTGCCTCGCTTGTATTGCAATTCTTTGAGTAAATTACTGGGTACAAATAATGGTTTCTCAGATAGGGATTGGTTGTGCTCAGTTCATATTTGTGCAGGGAGTCAAGACAAGGTTTCTGCATCATTTGATGTCCTGTGTGCACCCAAAAAAAGGGACCAGAAAGGCGCATCAATTTTATCTGGTACCTGTGGTTAGCTCACTTTGTTTGGGAGTAAAAGTCACATGTGAGGAAGGAAGAGGAAAGAGAGGAAGTCTGTGGAACTGGTGTATGGGACAGCAATACATGGGTTGTACAGAGAAGCAAACATTGTCTAAACATGTTCAAGTAGAACAGGCTGTTTTCTGCAGACCTTTATTTGGGAAAATCCCTCTTTAGGTTGGGTTTTGTTTCTTTCCTTTGTAAAGTCTGTTTGTTTGGTTTTCTCATCTTTGGGAAGAAGCATGAGTAGCCTAATAGTAGTTGTGCTCAATTACTTCCAGCATGAGTCCTAATAGAACAATTCCTTATGGAATTAGACTGACAAGAGTTATGTGATATGTCTGTTCAGCCCCATATTTTGTCTATTCTGCTTTTAAGGAGAAGAGATTTCATGTAAAGATGAACAGGGACATCGGTGGGTTGTGGTTTTTCCTATCAAACACACAAAACTTAAAAGAACAGGTACTGCAGCCCCAAGCTTTGCTTTTAATCCACCTCCTGTGGGCTTCATACACTGCACCATGACTTCTTGTAGCTTCAGAGAGCTTGGTTTAAGAGAGATATATGGCACGGGTGTTAATCCCTGCTGCCAGGCCTTTCTCACAGACTCTCTCATCACCTGCTTTGTCTGGCTTTCTAAGCAGGACCCTTCTGAAGTGCATTTCTCATTGTTATTCCTGCTTGATCTGGACCTGCTCCTGCAGCCTGCATTGCTGCAGAATGGCTTAGGATGAGGCAAAGGTTGGATTCTTGTGCTGAGTGTCAGTGAGACAGATGCTCTCACGTGCTGTATAGAACTCACAGGCTTAAACAGCCCCATGGTCCAGGTCTGTATAGCCCTGTTGTGTCTGTCTGACAGGAAAGAAAGGAGTAGGAAAAGGTTAGGAGAAAGAGGGGGATGCCATGGGAACAGCATAGCTGCAATCCTTCATCTTCTCCCCATCAGAATCCCCTTAAAACCAGTTCAACACTGGGCAAGAACAGCCATCTCTACCAGAAAATGTAGAAGTTGAAGTAATATGCCTCATATAAAGCCAGTTTAGTTATTTTTCCAACTAATCAGAAACTTTCGAAACTCCTGTGATTCGTCCTGAGAAAGGCCTGTGATCAAAGGAAGTGATGCAAGTCTGTGCTGAGGGACACTGGCACCCCTCTTCTGAAAAGTGTCCCCAAAATTAATATAATTCTACATTTTGTAACCTCTGCAAACTAGTCGTGTTTCCTAGACTGATTCAAAGAAACGCACATTGTCTATATTTGCATAACATAAGCATCACATCATTACTAAAAATGTAAATGCACAACTTCATTCTTATTTATGGAGCCATGAGGTCATTCAGACTGACCCCTGCCTTTAACACCATCGAGTTCAAGAGAACACGTGTTTTATCTGTTTGGGGGATTTTTTTGTGCTTTCAATATCTATTCTACTGTTGCTTCCATATCAATGGAGCAAAGCTTATGGAATAGCCCTGTCTTTTCCTGAGGATGTGTTTGAGGCAGTGAAGACGACTGACCTTCTTCAGAGAGACTCAGACAATTACTTCCCTAATGCTTAAACCCCCAAATGGCTCCACCGTCACATCTTCCTGCCTTCCATCACTCTGTGCCACTGTGTCGCCTCAGTGTACCTCTGCATTATGAACTACTGGTATTTTATTTCCCATATTTTAGTGGTTTTATTTTTCCTTTTATTTTCTTTTCTCCAAAAAAACCACCAGTGTCGGTCCAGCTTTGCCAGTTATTCTACACATCCATAACAGGAAACAATTGCTGTCCCAAATAGATTATGCTCTAAAAAGCCAAGGCAGACAAAGGAAGTATTATCATCATTTTGTAAACAAGGAACCAAGGCACAGGGAGATTAAATGGTTTACCCAAGGTCACCCAGAACATCCGGTCAAAGCCAAGAACTGAACCCACGTCTCCTGAGTCTCAATCAAGTGATTTAACTATGAGATCAAAGACTTATTGTGTATACCTGATATCTCTTCCGTAAGACATGGCAACAAAACTTTTTCAGGTTAAGATCAATGCCACACAGAGTGCAGTAAATTTTGTATATGGCATATCTGTGCTGACAGCGTGTACCCACTTCTTGCACTCAGGTTCTTCCCAGGAAATAATTTCCCTTATTATTCTTCCACTGACAGTAATAAATTATCATCCTTCTCTAGATAACCCGCTGAAGGAGAGAATGTGTGCACACAGTACATCAAATGAACACACAGAAAACTGCTTTTCTGCAAGGCCAAACTCAAGTCATTTTATGGACTGCTTAAAATCCTTCCACGCTTAATGAAATGGGGACATTCCCACAACTGTATGGACTTCATTTTGCCATTTCAGCTGGAAGCTGCAAAGCAAGATAAAGGATCAACATCTCTTACATACACATGCCAAGAAATGATCACTATAAAGGCATCATTCATTATAAGCTCAGAATGGTCTTTGATTTGGAGCCTTTATCACTCCCTCACTGGGGTCAGTATATCATTCCTGGAATGAAATACTCCTCTGTGCCTTGATGGGGCCCAGATCCTGATGTCCCTTCAGTTTTAGGGGTAGTTTGGCTGAAAAGTGACTGTAGAAAATGGCACGGGTGGTGCCAACACCAAGGAGGAACAGGGTCGCAGGATCCTGCCCTTCACATATCCCTATCCTGAGGTCTCCTGGTCATCCTGCAGGTCAAACAGCTGCAGTGGGTGTCAGTGAGCCATGTGAGCTATCTATGCTTTCACTGTTAATGCCATGAAGCACAAGAAGAAAACCTGAGGTGAACGTGACAACCTGGGTTGATTTTTTGGGTTGACATCTCTTGCAGATGCAGCTCAATGAGTGTGGAAACCACAGGGGAACAATAAGGTGGAACCTCACAGGGTCGTTTTTCTGCCTCTGTGGTATATCAGCAACATTAGGAGAGCAAAGACGCACTTCCAAATCTTTCCTCAGCATTTCTTAGATGTTCTGTGTTGTCACAAGCTCCTTGTGAGAGACAAGAGCCCATGCTGTGTTTTCTTGAGTGAGATTGTTTCTGACCTCGACATAGCACAGGATCAGTACAGGTGATTGAACAACAGGGATCTCAGTGTTGAAGACATACTCATCCAAAAGGCCATTCCTGGAGAGATTCAATCTAATTGGGTGGATGCAATCTGGAATATGTTGCATTTGCCCGATTCAGTGCACCTGTAACATGTTAATCCTGATGTTTTTGACTGCATTGAATTGTCCTGCTTTCTGCTAGAGGAAAAATTTGGGATTTTGCTTAGACATCCTGATTTCTTGTGCAGGAATAGAATATACATAGATGTCATAAATCATGCTTAGTTTTGCCAAAGAATGTAATTATCTCTGGTATTTTGGATGACGCTTCCAATAGGATTAGGACACCACATACTGATTCCTTTTAAAATTATTGATCTGTCAGTACCACAGTTCTACTTACTTCTGTAGATGTTCAAAAAGGATTTTCATCGTGTCATAGTTGGGTCTAGGGAGCTTCTTTACCAGGCTCCTTATGGATTTGATGCGAGTGGCGTTGTCCTGGATTTCTAAGGGAAAAAAAAAAAGAGAAAATAAAATGAGTGCCAAATTAGGACATTGCTTTGCACAGTGCTGTAGCTGGTACCTTACAAGAAAAGTCATCATGACTATGTGGTTAAAACCAGAATATTTCATACCTTCTTTCACCTCAACAGAGAACAAGAGTAGTTTACAAAGATTAAAAATTCTCTGGTAATCTTAAGAAAGCATTTTCTGCTTCACAGAAAAATATTTTTTTACTTTTAATTTATTTTATTAGACTGCTCGACCATCTTCCTTAGATAAAATACCTCCAAGAGGTAAGAGACCCACATCTTAAATGGAATCCTCTTTTGGACTTATGTTTTTCCAGTGGTGCAGCTTCTGCGATGGATGCACTTCCCAGGTAATCCTTGTTGTCTTTTTTTTCTCATCATAATTAAGTCCAGTACATTCATGAGTCACTGTCCTTAACATCCCATCATGTTTGGAAATATGAAAAGATTTGCTATTGTTTTTAGTAGTCCTTCCTGGTGAACAATTATTTTGAGAATCTATTCCACTGTAGCAATTTTCTCATACCTGCAACAACTCACAACTGGAATTTCTGCAGGAAAAAAAAATTCTGTTTCGAACTTACAATTAGTAGTAAAGAATTGGTAAAAAAGAATGCAGCAGTAAGGGCTTTAATCTCTCCTTTGAGGTGATAAGAACATTTCTATCTTTTCTGTTAAGGTATACCTTCCTGTTTTGCCATGATACATAGTTTTGTGGGAAAGGTTTGGCTGATATTTTCATGGATTTGTCTAAGATGTTGCAACTAAAGCAAAGTCATGTACAACTGTGCTTTCATTTAGGAACAGATTAGATAAGGTACCAGTAGGTCTGACGTAGGGAAAACATCTTGCATGTTACATGCCCTAGATAACCTGAGAACACTTTTCTGATCTTATCATCTATGATTTAATTATCACCTATCATTCTTCGTATATGTTCCTCTTTAATATTCATATTACCCTAGCACTCAGAGATCTCAATCAGGATTAAATCCCAGTTGCAGTAGGTGCTGCATAAGCATACGTGGTGATTAGTGCCTTGATTTAAAGGTTCCACCAAAAAGAAATTTCAAGCTAAAATTTTCCTGTAATCAAGCTTAATTTAAAAATTAAAATTACTAGGATAATATTCTCCCTCAGCAGGTATTTCTAATTCCTCACGCGTTTAATACTTCGCACCTACAGATATAGATGTTTATACTGAAATTGTTTTTAATCTTAACAATCATATAGACATGGAAGACAAAGAGCTCAAAGGAGGCAGTGCATAGGTATTAGTTTCCAGCAAAAAGCCCCTGAACTTTCTTATGGATTTATTCTATAGAGAGTCAAGCAATTGACAATAGTGATAATGAAGTTAAACACAAATGAAGAGCACACTTTCTGTGTATTTCTCTCTTATCTGGTTTGACCTACAAAAACCCTTAACTTCTGAACAGCACAACCTCCCCCAGTCTTGCAGTGCAGTCATCCCTTGATGTTTTCTGCCACAAGCCAGTACTACTGTTCATTTTTGTTTTTCGGGTGAACTGTCCAGTGGAAATAGGTCTGAAGCTACAAATGAAAATGATACGAAATTTGCAGAAGCTAATTTATTATAGGAAGGGGGTGCAAATTCTCTGGGCTTTTTATTTGTGCTGCTTGGTGGGGGTAAATAAAATTACAGAATCATTCAGTTTGGAAGAATCCTCCAAGTTCATCGAGTCCAGCCTTTAACACAGCACTGACAAGCCCAGGACTAAACCATGTCCTCAAGTGCCACATCCACATGGCTTTTAAATCTCTCCAGGGATGGTGACTCAACCACTGTTCTGGGCAGCCTGTTCCAATGCTTAGCAATCCCTTTAACGAAGAAATTTTTCCTAATACTCAACTTAAACCTCTCCTGGCGCTACTTGAGGCCATTTCCTTTCAATCTGTGACTTGTTACCTGGGAGAAGAGACTGACCTCTACCTTGCTACAACCTCCTGTCAGCTCGTTGCAGAGAGGGACTAAGATCCCTCCTGAGTCTCCTTTTCTCCAGGCTAAACACATCCAGCTCCCTCAGCTGCTCCTCATCAGACCTGAGCTCCAGACCCTTCCCCAGCCCCACTGCCCTTCTCTGGACATGCTGTGACATGACAAGACATGCTACGATCTCACTAGATTAGTTATATTTATATTGGGGCTGCCTTGCCTCTACTGCAACTTCACAAAGATTCTCAAGTAGTTTAATTTTTAATTCTGGTTTGAGTTGTTTTTTTTCCTGACAATTCAATGGGCTTGAGTGGAACTGAGACACTGAGGCGGGGACAAGCTCAGTGGAAGGAAGGGCTCACTCTTTGTTGCAGAGTATTTACAAGGAAGTGTTGTACAGTAAAACTTTATCGTGTTTTCTTGATGGAAGTGTCTCTGCTCCATGTTAATTAACACAGATACCAGACAGGGAACCACATCCCTACACTGTCTGCTGCTTACAGAGGCTGCAATTCTTTGTGAGGTGTATTTGTAAAAGAAATAAAATAACCCCCCCAATATTAATTTATAAAAAAGTTATTTATTGAGAGAATGGTGAGGGTAGAAAGCTTTGTTTTAGGGCTTACTGTACCAAAGTCATCAATACAGGAACTTAGGGGATATTTAGGTAGGCAATAAAGCGCAAAAACCGTAGAAATTTTGCATAAAATTATGTTGTGCATCAGTCTATATGTTAATTGTTAGTCTATTGAAAAAGAAGAAAAAACCAGGCAACATGTGGTAACTTTAGTCAGCATTTCTGAACTGAGAATGATAAACACCTCTGCCTGGCTCTGGCATTTATCAGTACTGAGATATTATTACCACATAGAGTCACAGCATGGTTACTGTTATCATCAAAAAAAAAGAGCCAGCTAATCTTAATGGTTTGTAAAGCCGTTACCTGCACTGGTCTGACATTTATCATGATCATTTTACCACATGAGTCCTACATTGCAAAGGTATTTTATCTGGAAGGGACATCACTATGAATTATTATTTGCAGCTAGGTAGAAAATTGTATGTTGTAGATACCTTTTCTCATTATAAATCACAGTCACATTTCACCATTTCCCACACAAAGCTGCTGAGCCCAGGCTTTTTGCCATAACACTTAGTCTTCCTCCCTTTTATAGTTCCATGAAAATATTGGGTATTCTTTCATTAAAATGGTTGATATTGGTGGGTTTTTTAAAATGCTCTATACACGCTTGATTTTTCTCTAGTATAAAAGAATTTGTTTTTCCACTTCAGAAGCTGAAGAGGATAAACTGTTCATTTTTTTTATTAAAGCTTACTCTCGCTTCAGTTTTTGTGGCTGGGCTTGTCTTTACTCTTGACCTTGTTGATGGAATATTTAACAGATCAGATGCAAGATCTTATGTTTCATTTGCAATACCTATGTATTCGCTTTATTTCTGTAAAGCCTTCAGTTCCACATTCCTAGAAATTTTTCTCTATCAGATGACTGAGTAGAAAGATTTTTTAATCAATTTTTTATGTTTTAGGTTTTTCTCTTTACCATTCTTAAGTGGAAGGAGAAAATCCTTAAACATGGGTTTTTATAAATAGGTGGGGAAAAGTTATTCCCCTTCTCTGTGCTGTATCATGAAGCCCAGCAGTGCAGGGTGAAAAGGAAGGAAAACACTCTAAACAGCTGTTAAATTCTCCAGCTAAGTCTAGAAAAGGAAGCAGAGCAGTTATGATGAAAAGAAACAATATTGTTTTTAATTATATTGTTTCTATTGTAAAAATTGGTGAAAATAGGAGGGAAAAAAAAATCATTTTGGAAAGGTAGACTCTCTTTTCCCCATGAAAATTTTGGAAGGGAAAGTCATCATAATCACATATATCAAATAAAGAATGAGAGGAGCGTTAATCCCTTCTGCATTTTTGGGGGGGAATTTTGGGAGACGTAGAGGATAATTTCAGCAGATCAGGATACTCTGAAGTGAATCACAGACGGTTTTGCCATGTAAAAGAACCATAGAAAATATATTTAGAATTTGGGTTACTGTCTTTAAAAATAGGGCTGGCTCCCTTTAACAGAGCAAAACCGTGGAGATGCTCTCTTGTTTATATCTAAATGAAGAATGCATTAAAAAAAACCCCTCTTACTATTATATAAGCCCTTTTGTAATTGAGCTTTGGATAAACATTTGAGCACAGAAGAAAACATGACGTGTCTCTAACATTAACAGTGGCTGGGTAAAAATGAATGAAGAAAGTAACCTTTAGCACTTGTGTCCATAAAGAATACTTAAGCGAATCCCACCGAATCTTTCTTTTAATCATTAATTTTAAATGGACATAGATGTTTACAACAAGCCACTTTGTTTCAGAACAGGAAGCCCAGGGTTTATCTCCAATAACTCACGTTGGCTAGGAAGGGATGGATGTCTCTAACCTGACATACATTCATTATTTTGTAAGGTACTGGGGTCTGACCCGTGACCCTCCTCAGACCTGCTGCATTATTCATGTCCGATTTACTTTGTATAGTTTTACTATAGCGCCCATTTCCCTTTTTCCAGGCACTTCTGCGGCTTGTGCATGTTTAATGTTAAATGGCATTTATGCCTCACATTAATGCCTAATTTTATCACAAGCCATGGTTTCTTTTTATGCTTTCGAGCCTCACGGCTGAACTGCTGAAAAAACCCCAGTGATTTACGATCCTGCATAAAATATCAAACTATTGATCTGCCACCTTTTGTTGTTGTTGTTTTTTTAGGCATGGTTTTCCCTGATTTTCTTACAGGCTCTTCTCACCTTGTTCTGTGTTTTTGGATAAGATTTCTGGTGTGGTTAAAACGTCACACACTGTTGCTACAGCAAAATCTGCCTGCCAAGAGTTTTTCCAACAATTCGCAACTGATTCTGCTGCCGAGAGAAAGACGGGTCTTGTCTGGGGCTTTTTTTTCTTTTTTTGGGGGGTTGTTTATTTCATTCCTTTTATATATTTTTTTTTTTTAATCGGAACGGGGTGGTTTAGGTGGATTTTCGAGTGCTAATGAAATTGTGAGACTTATGGCGCTGGCTACAGCCAGCCGGAGTGTGGGCAGACGCTCTGTGAGCTTCCCCACTGTGCTGCTGTGCAAGCATCCCCGCTGTTATGTTTGCTATAGTTTTAATGTCTGTGAAAAATTCCTGATGCAACTAAATTATGTTCTGCCCTCTTGTTTGTATAAATAAACACCCGACTTAGCCAATTCATCTTGCTCTTGCCCATTTTAGAAGCTTGCTCTGTCACACAATGCTTAACCCCAGTCCTTGATGGCTTTGGTGTTATCAGGGAATGAAAACTTGCTTAAAAGAGAGTACTCTGTTCGCTTAATTTTTTTTTTTTTTTTTTTCCAGACATATCAACTGCCCAAAACTCTGCTTTCATTTGGTAAGTCTTCATACTCTGGAAGTTATGCTGGCTAAGATACACAGGTTTTAATGTATTAATATATAAATCACTTATGCATACCACTTTTAATGTCAGGATATTTTAATGTTACTGCATGCAACATAAAAGTCCCAATTTTAATCACTCGCAGTACACTGTGGCAATCCTCTACTACAGATATATTGCAAAATATTTTCTTGGTTTTAAAAAAAATCTATAAGAAGTGTTGAAACTAATATTAGCTATAAAGAAAATAAGCAATTTGTGATCCGAATTGATTTACTTTTTATTCATGCCTCAGAATTAGTTGTCGCAAAAGAAAATGAGAATTGTGTGAAACCGCACTATCTGGGCAATTGATAAATTCATCCTATGTGATATAAAGTGGAATTTGCAATGAATATTCATACAACTTTTGTGATCCACTAGCAAGACCCAAGACAATGAGTTCGCAACTCACTCCCATTTAACAAAAATATATGTAGAATTAATGGGAAAAAACAGCACTTAGAAAAGTTAAACTTTAATGTATCAAACTCCAGGTGCCAGAGTTTGAGGGAAATAACCAATAATAGTCATTTTTTACATATTTGATGGGACTGATTATGCAATGTGCAACTCTAAATGGCTTATAGCACATTGTAGCATGGTTCCATCCCATTGGCTACAGTAGGGTGCAGGCAGATGGATGACAGTGACAAGGAGAGAAGTGCTTTTGCTTAGCCGTGCGTTAAGATGCCATCCAGAAGCTCTGTGCACTGCAGACACTTCATTAGGATGCCAGGATAATGGTAAACTACCACTCAGAGTGACACCCCATTTCCTGCTTACTGAGCTCTCCAACCTCGGCAGATGTCAACAATCTCACAGTGCTACAGAGCAGACCTAACTTTCCAGGCACTTTGACTCCAATTTTTTTCCCTTAACAGTGCCATACATTACATGCAATATGTAACAGCAAGTACCAAACAGAAAACAAAATTTGCTGCCCTAATTATAACAAAGCAGCATCTGACTTAGGTACTGCATGCCCAGCGTACATACAACCAGTTAGGCAGCAGCGGAGAGGAATGAACCTTGTCAGTCGATTTTGGGGGGTTAATTAGACTTAGGACTTTGCTAAAGGATAGTCTGATCCAGACTGAAATGATTGTGTTTCACCTCTAACTTCTACCATGCAAAGGAAAAAATGTGCCGAGCTCTTTTCCTGGTTTTTCATACGCCGCGGGAGCCTCGTGCGGGGTTTTCTCGCAGAAAGAGCAGACTTGAGCATCTGGACGGGGTGATATTTTCTCTGCAAATGCACAACTCGAGGCCGTAACGCACCTCCCCAACAGCAGTTACGGCCAGCAGAGAGGCTGTGCTGCGCTGCTTGACCTGCGCTCCTTTCCAAACACAAATAGTTGCTCACACTTCCAAAAAAATGTCTTTAAAGACAGAAAGAGTCTCCATTCATTAAATTTCTAATTTAATTGAATTTCCTGAACCTATCGCTGTGTGATTATACATGTCTTTAAAATCAAGAATCTTGTTTATTCTCTATATAGGTATTTTCCTTCCTCTTTTTTTTTTTTTCGGCTAAAGAGGTGACTTCACAGTGGTGACTGCCCTACAACAGCAGTGGACCATCACTACTTATTTTATTGGGTGAAGTTGTGGAAACATGACAGGACATCACTGCCAGTTCCTGAAATCCCGGTTCCCCTCTCCTTCATGGCCTCCCCTTGCCCCCACTGAAGCTGAGCTTCCACTGGCATCCCTCTGGTCCTCACCCATGATCTCCAGACTTTCATGTCGTTGAGGACCTGAGGATGGACAGTGATTTGGGAAAGAACAAACCTGCAGCCGGGTGGAAGGATACACAGGGCTGAGGTGGCGAAGCATTTCTCCGATTTCACCTTACATGAAAATTAGGATGCTGAATAGGAGCTGTCCCAGAACAATCACAAAGTCGGGGCTGTATCACATTTATTCAGCTGTTGTCTGTTTTCCCCAGGCAAAATTCCCACCAAAGATGTCAAATGCACTCTGACTTTCTTCCTTGCACCCTTGGCATTGCCATCGAGGGGAGGGATCGGGCCCCTTGTCCATATGCCAGGAGAGATCCCAGGAAGGGCAAAAACTGGAGATATCTTTTAGGTGTTTAAACTGTAAATTTCTATACTTA
>VZTD01001174.1:3499301-3586801 GCA_013397725.1 Rhagologus leucostigma | reverse complement strand
GATTTGTAAAAATATTTGAAAAGAAATTATTCCTGAATGTACTTATTACAATAATGTGGCATGTAGATAAGAGAAACACACAGCATTAAAAGACATTCATTTCTCCAAAGTCTTAAAATTAGCTTCTTTCTGCCATTGTGTATTAATGTTCTTCTTCAGGAATGCAGCATATTAAAGAACTGAACAGAATTAGTAATAAATTTGTTAATTACAAATTTAAGCAACACAACTGTGTTGTTTTCCCAATATGTTTTTTTTCAAAAGCAGAATTGCTAATGCATTTTAATCATTTATGTATAAACATTTGAAGATAAAATATTCTGAAGTTTATCAATTTCAAGAGCTGTTTATTTGCTGGCAAAATAGGGCATGTTATACAACATATATCTTATCATTTTTGCTCATCAAATCCCCATTTGCTGAATGCAAATTTCTCTGGTCTAAGTGCTCTTGCACCTCAATTTAAATGAATAATAGGATAGACTCTATTAAAATCGGTTTAAGGTTGCCATGGGTGACATATCAGTAGGGTTAAAATGAGAAAAAAGGTCACAGAGGCAGTCCTTACAACCTGTTTTTTTATTATTATTATAATGAAGCATATGTAAGTATCTATGTAGCTTTAAATGACAACATATTGATACTGTAGACAATACTTAGTTTGGGATTTTTTTTCTATTTTTTTGGGGTTTTTTTCTAAACACGGCAGTGCACACCAAATAAATGTGAAATTATAGTGTCATCAATAACTCCAGGAATGGATTCAGTTGCACTGAAAATTAGAGAGTAAAGCCTCAGTGCAATAACACCGTAGACTGACAGATTGTGGATTTGTAGAAATAACAGAGAACTCAGAAAAAGCCTTTACTTTTGCTGTGGCAAATCCTTCATTTCAAGGAACCAGCAAGGTACTGTAATCATATTAACAAAGCAGCCAGAAACTATACCCAAACACCTCATTTAAGAAGAATTTGGAGTCTTCAGCTAACCTGATTTATGGGATTATGCATGCAGTTATTTGATAAGTATTGAAAATACTACCACTTCACACTGAAGCCTTCCTTGATCTATCTTTTTGTGTCTGTGTCATAGTCTTATCCTGTTTAAAGCTTAAAAAATACCGCTTCTGACCGTTCTAAAGACTTACAGAATAAAGTAAAATCACAACTTTCCTGAATTTTTTTTTGATCCTTTAAAAGTCAAATTTATTTATTTTACTAGTCTCCATATTACTCACTTTTTTTTTTTTTAACCTACAATAAGATGAAAAAATCTCCTTATTTGCTAAGGTTACAGTGTTGGTTTAATTTTCATAGGAGCAGTAGAATATTTTGATGTGAGTAACATTTACCAAGTCATTAGTTTTATGCAAACTAGGGAGGAAGATGAAAGAAAAAAAATTATCAATTATTTATAGATTGTTAAAATGTATCGTCGTGCAGTGCTACTGTATAGAAATGACAATTAGCCAAACTTACCTTCTATAATTAATAATGCATATATTATGCTCTTTGGGCAACTAATCACCAGTCCTACAAATTTGTTTGACACCGATGAAGACACCTAGGCACAGGCACGGGTTAAAGCAGGGAAGGCAGAACAATGTTCTCCCATTAAGGAATGGCCAGCTGGAGCAGGCTCTCAGCTATTTCAGCTCTCCTTAAACTCGCGCCGCGCTTCCAGTTGACAAAATGGTGGTGGGGTCTACCCAAGCGCTTGACAACCTGATTGGCACATGTGAAATTAAAATCCAAAGGCTCCTAACGGGAAAGGTCTCCCAAACTGGCGGTTTGACTGATACACTGAAAGCAACCCACCGCATTTATCACCCTCTGCCTCGGCTCGAAACTTCGGGAAGACGGCGACAGCAGTGCTCCTTCTGTCCACGCTACTGGCCAGGCAGGCGCGGATCAGCAGGCCACGCTGCGCAACCTGTTTCCCCGGCGGTACAGATTTGGAAGCGGCAGAGATAGCTCGCGAGGGGCAGCCGCTCCATTCGCACCTATCAAAACAACAGGCAGGGCTGCCACGCTTTCAGCGCGAGGAGCCGCGCGGGCGAGAGGCAGCCCCGGCGCGGGTGTGAAGCGGTGGGAGCCTTCGCCGCGTCCCGCCGGGACGGGGCCAAGGTGCTCCAGTGCTCTCGGCCAGGTGGCTCTTTCCCTCCAACCTGTTTGTCTCCTCTGTGCCTTAAGGAGGGACTCTTAAGCATCCTTTTTCCCTTGAAACTGGGGGGGTTTCCCTTTCAAAGGTGCTTATTTTTTTTTTTTTCTTTTTAGCTTTATTTTTCCCCTTTGGAAATTTGGTCTTGTGATGCGGCTATTAGTGCCAGGTCTCTCCCTGCAATGTCACTCACTGCCATCCTTTTTTCTGTGGGCTCCTAAGAGCATCCTTATGGCAGTTGTGGTGGGATTCAGCCACTTAGATGCTGGCAGCTCACCACGGCAGGGAGTTGCCCTGATGTATCCACGTTATCCTCCAACCTTGCCAAGACGTGAGGAGCTTCTGCGACACTTCGTGCAGAGTCTCAGGTGCTCTAAGGCATATTAAATGGCACTTTAGATGCATCTGAGTTTAGTAAATAGATTTACCTGATGCAGATGAGTATTTATTTATTTGGAGACTATATCTACCGGCTTGCAGCCCACCTCACCCCCTTTTGCTCTCAGGGGTGGGTCACGCTCTCTCCCTGACATTGTCTGTGGGGTAACGGGCATGAGGAATTTGGGTGTTCATAGGCAATGTTGTCCCAGCACATCCTGACAATAATCTCTTGTTATGGAAATATTTTGATGTACAGCTACATATCTTTCAATCTACAGGGTACAGCTGCTCCCATGACTGGTGGCTCCTTGGATGGGAACCAGTGCCATGCTGAAAAGCCCAGGTAAATCATCATTTTGTGTTCACTTCACTCTGTCCCAGTGATTTCACTGCATGATTTTCAAAGGAAGATCCCCCTCTGCAAAACTAAATGGTTCCCACCTTGTGTTAAGCCCTGATAAGGATTTGTTAGAAGCTTTGATCACTGTCTACCTGTTAACACACGGAATACTAAAGAGCCCTCCACGCTCACAGGGGGCAGTGCAGAATTATTACTATTTTTTTATTTGTGATAAGTATACTATCTGTAATAATTTATGGACATTCTTGAATTTATAAATATCAAGGCTTTGCCAAATATTTTAACTATCCCTCCATGGCAAATTGTCTTTAAATACTGGCAGTTTTTTCTTTTTAACATTTACTTGCGGACCAGAAACACTTGCAGTCTATTGCCCCTGGCCTTCTGTGAGAATGTTAGTTAGCAATGCTCATAAAAACTCAATTCATCAATGTGAACATAATTTGCTATGAACAGAAAGCTCACAAAAGGGTGAATTTGTCAGATAGACAGGTGGCCTGAGATCTCTCCCTGATACTGAACGATATGAATAATAGATTCTGGTAAATGTATGCCAAGACTTGAGCTGTAAACACAGCTGCCTCCATTCCCTTCCAGAATAACAGCTTCGAGAACGAAAGCACAGGAACCACAGTTCCACCTGAGGACTAAGCCTGTGCATGTACACACACACACAAACACACTCACACTCGCACACACACACACACAAATGCAATATACTTGTAGGCTCACAAAGAAAAGAACCCCAGAAAAAGGACAGAGCCCTTTCCAGCTCCTTTCGCAGACCCTTGCTCTGAGCGGATTTTAACATGTGTGGAGAGCAGAAGGAGGGAATAATAGAAAACATTTAAAATATATTTTAAAATATCTGCAGTCACAGAAATAAATCTTTCTCTGATCCAAAGGCAAAAAAAAAACCCAACCAAACCGAACCCCAAACCCTCAGCTGGCTTTTGTAGGTAAAGGATCCAGACCTAAGATGGGGAAAAAAGCATCGTAATGTCACAGCTGAATATGCATAAAATAAAATTATAGGGCTTTTTTTGCTATGATACTACTTCCAAAAATTAGTTAACTGTAATGATCCTTTCTAGACGTGCACAACGTTGGAGGTTTTTTGTTTCAGGTTATTGGTATTTATTTCTACCGTGTTCAGTTTTCATCGGGTTTTTTAGGCTTAAATCATTAATTACTGCTCATGGACTGGGATAGAAAGATATTATACGTGCAAAAATGACCTTTCAGCTTTTGTAATGAACAGCTTTCTGCTGGATGTTTGCCCAACATAACTTCAGAGCAGGCTGAAGGCTGTTCCAGGCAATCCCAACGACCGATGGTACAAAAGGGTCACTGTAATGTTTGGAGACCAGTGGGAAGGACCTAATCCTGGGTCAGGCCTCTCTGGCAGCATCACATAGGCAGGAGGAAAACAACCATGGGACAGCGACTTTATGTTGCTAAAAATCCCCAAACAAGTCTTAAAATGGGCTCATTTGGGGCCAGCTACGTTCATTTTGAGAGCATCTGAATCAGTTGACTTTAAAGGGCAGAAGTGGGATGTATTGCAAGAGAGAATGACTGGCTGAATTGCTTGTTTTGGGCTATCAAACTCTCTTATTTTTGCAGTTCTAGCTAAGGGCTCTCTGCTCTAGTCTTTGCACGGTCAGGGTTTAATATATTTTTCCCTTATAGGTATAAAACAAAGGACTTTTCCCACACTAGCATGCCTTATTTTAGGGATCAGGCAAGCTCTTTATTTGATCCTTCTCTGGCAGTGTTATAGCCCAGGAAATGAACTGGGAATTGTATCATCTGAAGTTCATACATGTTTGTTAATATTTGTTATTTAGGGAGGATGCTTCTCTGTAATGAGTTGGCGAAGGTGAGAGACATGCACGCAGAACCAGCACATCCTAAAGCTCCCAAAATGTGACCGCATATGAGATATTAAAGGCAAAATGGAAGTTCTGAACAAATGAAATCACTGTCAGAATAATAAAAGAGAAATGAGCTATGATCTAATCTGTTTTCTAGCAGTGTCACAGAGGAGCTATAATAAAAGCTATTTGCAAAGTTCAGAATCATTTCCCGTGCAAAGCCATTCACACACTCTGCGACTCTGGACAAATGGAGGGGGTCTTGGCTCTGCCAAAAAAATGGCGTGTGGATAGTTTACTATTAGTTTTAACTTTCTGCACCTAAATTTCTCAGTTGGCTGCAATTTAAGCTCCCTCTTTCTCTGAGATGGCACATGAACTTGTGCACCTGGCTTTCTCCCTTTATTTTTGGTGCCTCATCTTCACACCTTTCCAATTACAAGCTGCAAGTGTAAAGGACAAAGAGAAAAAGGAAAAAGCCGTATCACTGGATGCTTATCTAACCTGGTTTTGCACCACGCATGCTTTAAATGAGAGCACAGCAAAAGATATGTTGTGTCCTCACTGGAAATGCTCACTCTGCTCTTCTCCTTGGAGTGAAATCCCACTTCCCATGTCCCTCTATTCCTGTGGCATCCTCTGTGCAAGCAAGGATGAAGTTAGTCTATAAATGCCTGTTTCTCCCCTGATCTTCACAATGAAGTGATGAAATATTGATGGTGGTGTACCCAGAGTCTTGCACAGAGCTAATGAAGGCCCTGCTCTGTGTGCTCCTCCCTTTAAAGCAAATAAAACAATTAATGACCGTTACCTCATGCTACTTTTTTGCACTTTAAAGGGGCATAGGTTGGACAGCTGGAAATGGGGCTGAACTAAAGGGAAGAGAACATGGAGCAGAGCTGAGCTGACCTTGGTCTAGGCTGTGGGAGAAAGTACGAACAGGTGGAAAAGGAACATCCTCCATGGATTTCTGCAGAAGTGGAATAACAGCAACAAAGCTCTACACAGAAGTTTCTCGTAGATTAAGGCATGGCAGGGGGAGGAAAAGAAAGAGGAAACACTGTTTCTCTAATATGGAAGCCACCATTTCGAACAAACTGCGATGGAGATTTAAGAGCAGCATGGACCTCTTGTATATCTGCAAAAACTCCCTGTTGGTCAGAGGGACCGGTGACCCAGAGATCTACTCACACGGAAAAAAATGAATGGATTAATATCAGTGGGAAGGGCAGCAATAACAGCAAAACTGGGATCTCCCTGGCTTCCTGGCAGTATGGCTGGGAGGTTTCTGAACATTTTGGCGTGTGTGCTTATAAGTTATCTCCTGTCCAGGATGGTGTCTGCTGAAAATGAGGTCTGATATGCTCATTCAACGTGAAGACCTGGTGATGAAAATTAATAAATCATCTGGATTTCATGGGCTGGGCACTGTCCTCTCTTAGACGGATCCTTTCAGAAGAAGCCTGCCTGTGTTGCTTAACAAAAGGCCTGCAAAAATCCACCAAGGATTCATGTACACAACCCTCAGCAAATCTCAAAATGCAAAAATGAGCAAATCTCTTATTTGCACCCAAATACCTCGGTTGTCTTCACACAAGTCTCTCTCTAATCCTCCCAATTCCCTTTGCACACATCTTCCTTGCCTCCCTTTCTCCTTCGCTTGTCAGTCTTTACTTTTCCCTTAAATATATCTTATGCTCCAAAGCAAAAAAAAAAAAAAAAAGGTGAATCACAGAGTGAAGGCCTTACTAAGCAGCAATTAATATATTACCTGGCGTACAGGTAAGGTAAAGAATCTTCATTTTTTCGTGTTTTATTGGACGTGGGAATTACTATACATAGTGATAAAATAATTCCCCTGCTGGCTGCAAAAGCACCACCAAGCAGTCAGTGTGAGTCACCAGCAAAAGCCACAGAAGTCAAATAAACATATGATGCACTGCTTCCGTGTGGGAAAGACTAATGTGTGGAGAAGACAAATATTGAGGTCTCTGTCTGGTGGAAGACAGCATTGCTGTATCAATGGAGATGACTGAGTACCAGGTTATGGTGAGCTGAAAAGTGGACCTGACCCAGGAATTAAACTTCATAGGGTAATTTTGCTGATTTCAGATGTGCTGAAGGCAAAAAATAAATGGACATTTTAAAAATAGGATGTGTAATTCAACCCTGCCACCCACCCTGTATTATAATGGCGGTATTATTTGGCTATGCATCAAAAAATCGTAATATAATATATTATATAATACATAGTACCCAATTATATATATATATATATATAATCTAAATACAGGTAACTTCTACGGCATTTTTTCAAGGTTCCAGTTTCTAGGTGACTTCTGACAGAGCTCAAGATCAGGTTGTTGGAAAATATATGAGACTATCTATACAACTAAACAGGCCTAATCTGAAAAAAGGAAGTTGATTGGTGCAGCTTAAATTTGATATTATTGAAACAGAAATGGAGATTACAGAAGTCACTACAAAGGTATGTGGCTCTACAAGTCAGACATGACCTTAAAGCCACAGGTGGACCCCCAGATCGAGAGGAGCCTTTTGGTGACTTAAAGCTGTCACCCTGACTCTTCCGAATTTATGACTTGGAGTCAGCTCAGTGGACCTCAGTTTTTTGCCTGTAAACGCACAAGATGGACATGCCACAATACCCACAAACATCCATTAGGATGTTAATAAAAGCCATTAAAAAAAAAAGACGAATATACAGCCATATTTTAATTTGGAACAGAAAATCCTAGGAAATTCAAAATTGCACAGTGTACTGGGCATCTATGGCAAAACAACGCACAAATTCAAAATCTGGTATGGTGAATGAATTAACGAGTAAAAAAATGGCCAAGCTCCCTCCCAAGGATATATAACCAACCTCCTGGAAAACACACTTTGATTGCATCTGGAGCAGAGGCAGTCTGGGGCACCAGGGGAGTGCGGGGCAGGGGCTGGCTCTGGACAGGCTGCACCTCCTCCTAACACGCGATGGAGGTCTCAGTGCAGCCTCTGAGCCTCTGGACAAAGCATTCCTGCACTGTTCCTCCAGCATAAAGTCTCCTTTACCTCCCGACGCAGGAAAATCATGGGCACCCAGCTGGGGTGAGGGAGTCTGCGGTCACAAACCAGAAAAAAGCTGCCTCTCCCAGGTCACAGTCCCTAAAATGACTCCTACAATATTTGGAGGTTTGAGATGACCTTACTCTTGCCTGAATGTTTTTTATCTTTTTTTTTAATGGAAAATTTATAGGTATTATGTATACACATTCACAGGCACACACACATATTATGGTAGCTGACAAAACTGAAAGAGTACATAGGGAAAATTCTTTCTCCACTAAATATGCAGTTTAATTCCTCATGTACATATGAAAAAAAAAAAAAAATACCACTCCTCCTTCCCCCACCAATAACCAGCGGTTTGGCATTTTGAAAGAAGAATTTCCAAGTACCCCAAGCTGCTTTCTATGTTTAGTGGAGAAGCCTGAGTGCACCACTAAGTCTCTAACTCCACTTGAACTCTTGCACTAAACATAGAGATGGCCCTTTCTTCTCTAAAACATTCTGGGCTACAAGCTGGATGTGTCAGCAATACAGCAGATGGGGAAAATGTATACAAGTATATTAATTTTGTGGCCCAGATTTATGCAGAACACATATTTGCACAGATTTCATATAGGATTTAAAAATCTTGCTTTAACCCTTACTAGATAAATGCGAAGCTTGGAAAGAACAAAAATGTTTGTTGAGTGGGCGAATGGGACAGAGAGGGCTGCTGCTGTCACTGCTTTCTCTGGAACCTGATTTACAAAAATAATTTATATGCCTCAGTTTACTTGCTCTGAGATATTTATATTAATGCTAGCAGTCTCACAATGACTTTGCAAAGTTTAATTAGCTCATAATTAATTAGCTTCTTAAAGCTTCCTGGTTGAAAACATGGCTGGGTGAATCAAGCTAAAAAAAGAAAGAATTTTTTGGCTTCTAATTTTTTTATTCTTTTCCAGGTGGATCCACTGATAGGCCTGCATGTTCACAAATATTCGGGTGAGCCTTTTTATTCCCTCAAAATCTCCTAAAAAATAAAAGTGCTGTGCATGGCAGGGTGGAGAAGTATTTCTGAGAACATTCATACCTGATGTGTGCTCATGACCCATCCTGAAAAAACTCTTTCCTTTGTCTGCACAATGATTTGTCAACGAGCTATAGCCATTCATGAATTATTTGCCAAAGGAAAAAATAAATTCCCTGATGGCTTTACAGGATGGTCTATACACACTTTTCCAAGTGCTTTAATCATACTTTAGAAGTGAATGCAGCCCCGTTGGTGCTAAGTCTGGAGACGCATTTGTGTCTAGGATGGGGTGACTCAATTTTTACCGTGGTTTGTGGAGAAACACTAATGAGGGCTGCAAGTTTTTTTTCTTTCCTGAGGCTTACTGGGTAAAGAGACTTGTAAGTATCACTGTAATGCTATTATAAAGTAAGTACTTGTAACACTGAACATTGTATGTAAATACCAAATACTACAAAGCTTCCTGAAGTGCTCTACAACCTCAGGCATCTTCTGTGTTAAAACTGAGGCAACTTTCAGATTAGCACCTGGTTTATCTTTATTTCTTCTAGTGGAAGTTGTTCCTGCTCGTATCAGAGGTGTGGGAACAAGATCTTTAATGTTCTTTCCAACCCAAACCATTCTGTAATTCTATGATTTCTGAATTTTACCCAGAAAAACTTTCTATTGGTTCTGCACAGGTAACACAGGCACAAATAATTCTGCTAGACTGCTCCTAACTGTTTATTTTGTGTAAAAATGTTTCCTTATGTCATTATATACACGTCCACTCTATGTACCTTTTTTGTTCAAACCAGCACAGCCAGAGAAGGATAAAGACTGTAAATTATCTTTTACATTTAACTCGTCCCCAGAACACCGTAGGACTTAATGACTGATACACAGTGAAAGTGACAGACAGGAAAACCCTGTTAACCCTCAGGTCCAGAAGATAAGCTAAAACATTTTCAAAGAATTCATCGTGCCTCGCATCACAAAAGTGGCTCAGTTCATTAGGTGAATAATTTCCAATCAATTTTTAAAGCAAATTCCACCTAAGTAATGCACAAAAGGAGACCAGGCTAAGCCATACATTACAATATTTCTGCAGTAAATTTGACAGGTTTAAGCAAAAAAAAAAATTGTATTGACTGAAAAGCTGCATTTCTGTAGTACCTTATTCAATAACTCAGGAGAACATACAGTGTGCTATCTGCAGGGTAGCTTTTTCTTCCCTCCAGATGTCTCTTTTTCCTTCCAGAAGTTGCAGAGCATTGGACAAGCAGTAACAGATGATGAACACATGCATAACTACAAATGGGCAAGCTGATTGTTTTCAGAATTGGTATAAACATTTGCTCTTGGATTGAGATTTAGCCCATAGCAAATCTTTACATTCTCGTTATAAACCTCTGACAAAAAGAGCTTCTAATGAAAATGCTGACAGTGTGAAAACGTGGTTATGGTCAGGAAAACAAATGGATAAAAAGTGGCATTTTGTAGTTCCATATGTATACTTCATCAGGGAAGTCTTTGCTAAGTTTACATTTCAAAGCTAAAGCTTGATGATAACTGCTTCTCCTACTCTTCTATTTAAGGCCCCCAAACCTACTTCTATTACAGCTATCTCCTGCACTAAAATTGGAAAAATAAAACCACCAGGGGCTGGGATATGAACTTTCCTGAGAGCTCAGTTAGAGAGCCAGCAGCTGGATTTTTAGCATCTCTTTTATTTTTGATTGTATAGATAATAGTAGAGCCTAATCAGGACATGGACTCACTGTGGTAGGGTGTTACGGGCCGGAAAAAAAAAAAAAGAGGAGAAAAGCAGACATGGAGAAGAGAACTGCACTGTATGTGTCTGCATGGGGGTTATGGAAACTTGCTTATCTTGGCTAAGACAGCCCCAGACACACCGTGCCCACACCTCGCTGGCCGTTCCGTGGCCACAGGGCAGCACAAGAGGAGAGGCAGATGCTTATGAAATCTATTTTATCCTTATTCATCACAGCACAAGCAAAGTGCGGATTAGCAGATGATAATAGCACAAAAATGTGGGTTTACAAACACAGAGCATTTGAATGTTTTTTGGGACAAGGCACTGAATTGGGTGCTGTCTGACAGAGCACTTAAGTCTTTCTTCAACACCACCAGGGCATCCTAGGCTTGCTTTAAGCTAGCAACTATGGAATAAAAGATAAGAAAACATAAGATAGAAAAAGAAAAAAAAATAATTAAAACCCCTAACCCAAGCTTTTAAGAACGAGGAATGTCAAACAAACTTGGGGCTGATAACCAGGAGGAAATTGGGCACAGTGATGGGGCAGAAGGCTGTCTCCTCTGGAGCCAGCAAGAGTTCTAGCAGTGACTTCAGGGTGATACAAACTCTGCCGCAAAGAGACAGAGGAAATGTTCCTCATGAGGAAGGGGCTGTTGGAAGGGATGCTTTTCATGGAATCCTAGAATGGTTTGGGTTGGAAGAGCCCTCAAAGAACATCTGATTCCAACCCCTTGCCATGGGCAGGGGCATAAAATAATTTTGCAGAAAGCAAATTGAAGCGTAGTCGAATTTCAGGAAGAATTCCTGACAGCAGGATTGCCTGTGGAACTGGAAAATCGTCACACTACCACAGACAGCAAACAAATATTCTGCTCAGAGAGACTTCACTGGTTTGTGGGATAATGAACATGGAATTATATCATTGCAACAATATACACCCGCTGAATTTGACTCCACTTGAAGAGATGAGAGCTCTTAAGTTGCTACATTGAAAACAATTTAATTGAACCTTGCTAATTAGAATATAACAAGTAGCTAAAAATTATGCAATGCTTTAAAAATATTTTAATTAATTTGAAATTCTGATGGCAAATTAGTAAATGTACGTCAGTGTCTTCCTGTGCTCAAGTCAATACATCATAGGAAAAAAAAAGGATATATTTTTTCAATAGGGACACTGAGAAAACATACACAAGTAGAAAATAATAATGTAGAGTAAGGAATAATTAATTAATTCAAGCTTCAAGATAAGATCACTGCGTCCTGCTGACCCTACATGTTAATCAGTTGATTGATTAATTGCTACAATCATAATAATTATAGGGTATAAATCCAAATACATTTAATGATAGTTTACACTTAGAATAAAAATGTCTTTTATGTCTGCTTATCTTCATCATTTCTTGAAGCCTAGTCATATTTTTTGTTTGCCATAAATAAACCTGAAGCATTTTTTGATGTTATCTTTGTGATGAGGTAGGTTTAGACTTCATTCATCTGATCAGCAATATTTTTTTGTGTGGCCTCCACCTCCTGTCTAATGAAAAATATGTTCCTGGATGAGAAACAATTGATTACGTGCAGTAACCGATAGAACTTCATCAAAAGCTCATCCTTAATTGCAAGACAAGGGGACATACCAACGAGGCCATTGTATAATTACAGGCTGTCTTTAACCAGAAGAGTTTTACATATTGAATGATTCTTCTGCTACACAAACTCAGTCTGAGGGGAGATATTGAAGCAGATCAGCAGCACGGAAAAATATTTTAAAAAAAGAATGCAAAGAAAATCAAGATTTCTGCTGATTTCTGATTTATGGAAAATAGAGAACATCTTGACATGTACATCATCCTTGAATCTGTGCTTTCTCATTAAACTTAATAGTGCCTTATGACTGTACTAAAGGAACATCAGAGGTCCTTGTACCTCGACTGGCACAGCTGAAATCCATTTTTTTTACTAAAAGTACATGTGAAAAAAAAAAAAGAGATACTCAGTTAAATCTGAATGCACTATTAAGGAGTAAATCTGAAGTTACTAAGGCCTCACTCAGTCAGTAACGAGGTGTTTCAGTAGGAGTGACAGGTAGAAGTTGCAGTTACTTGTTCTCTGCATATTTGATGGATAAAACCTCCTGTTTCTATCATTGCCATCCTGATTAACAAGTCTTCCCATTGAAAAACGTCAGGAAACCTTAAATAACTGTAAGTTTTAAATTTTTTAAAAGTATTCTACTAGAATACAGGCCTTAACAGCAGATTTCACGACCATTTTCAATTGAGCAGTTCTAGAAATTTTGGATTCTTCATTTGTAGAGTTGGTATCCATACACTGCTCTGCCACTCTCATTTTGCAGAGATATTTGTTAAATAAATAATGCTAGGTTAGGAATGATAGTATAAATATTTTAAGGAGCCACTAAGGCATTAAAAAAAAAAAACCCAAAGCAGGCAAATTCCAAGTGAATGAACTTTTACAGTCTTCAAAGGGTTACCTGACCTTCTGCTTTTGCAGCTTGCTTGACTCAAAGTTACAGCAAAGGAGGAGATAAACAGTGAAACTGTACTATAAAAATAAATTACTATCATGAATATTAAGCAACAAGGATATAATAAACATGACTGCTTACATGATTCTGATTTATTGATACTGATTTGCTAGTAAATTATCACACAAAGTACTCTTTTTAGTTGTTCAGGAACATGTGCAAAATAAAGCTTAGTGGACACTTCCCAAAGACCTTGACATCTGTCACTGGATTCGTACTGGGGAATCTTGATGCCTCTTTTTCTGGTAGGGATGCAGCAGTATATTTACTTTTCCTTTCCATGGATTTATTTAGTCTTAATTTTTGGCTGCCTGGCTTCCTTAAACTCTCTATTTTAACCACGCACAGTTTTTTAAAACTACTATCATGGAGGTTCAGCTCTGACACAGTGGAACAAATCCAGCTGCAAAATCTCCTAAAGGCTGTTCATGCTTGTTCTGTTAAATAGTGCTCGCTTTTGAGTCAAGAGGTTTCATTACTATATTTATGAACCTCTTGGCACCAGGAGTTGGGATTTCCCAGTGCTAAGCATTAATGCATTTTGCATCACTCTTTAGCACTGGGAACTCTGGATCACCGGTGCTGAGGGGTTAAAGACAGCAAAAAAAAAAAGGTGCAGATCTTTATTTCCAGATAGGAATCTTTTGTGCATGTGTGCGTGGATGGTCTGAACAACTTTCAGAGAGCACAGGTAGAAAGCAGGCTGCCACAGCCACCAGCTACCAGGAACTGCAGCTTTTAAGGGATCTCAACATTAGCATGACTATATTCTGCATCAGATATTTGTTATCCAAATTGATGAAAAGTATCCTATCTGAAAATAGGATTATTCTTCTTTAAATTTAAAGCCTGCTTTGTGCTTATGTAGCTTATATCACTTCATGACATGGTGTGTTATGTCAAACCTAAGATTATTTCTGGAGATTTCTGAGACAGAATCTACTTCATTTTGCCTGTCATCAGCCTAAAGAATGTGCCAAAAGACCCCTTTTTATTTTTTTGAGGCAGCAATTCACAAATACCATCTGAACTAAAGGACAACTACTGCTTCAAAGCAAAAACACAGATCCTGGATCAAATTCTAACATCTCCTAAAGTGGTTACTCTCATCACGGTTTATTATTTCTCTGTAGAGGATTTCTCTCTCCACAGTGGGCTAATTTTTTTTTTTAAATTATACACTTAAGCTTGCAAGCAGGAATGTGGCCTCATCAGGTGCCCTGATCCGTGGTATAAAAAAAACCCAAGCAACGACCTCAGCTGCAGAGAGTGTAGGTTAGCTCTGGCTGCATGTGAACATCCAGATGCAAATCGAACACAAGCCAGGGAAAAGGCTGTTCTAGAAGTGGCACTTGATAGCCCAGAGCTGGAGCTGCAGACGTGTGTATAAACCTGCCTGCCAGGCAAGCCTTCCTGCTTCTCTCAGCTTGGTCTTGTTTGAAAAAGAAATTCAAAAGAGAAAATGGGGAAAAAAGAAAAGAAAAGGAAACTGAAAGGGAAACAGAAAGGGGAAAGGGAAACAGAAGAAGGTGATGAAAAAAAAGGAAAGAGAGAAGGGAAAAGAAAGAGGAAAAGAAAGAGGAAAAGAAAGAGAAAAAGAAAGAGAAAAAGAAAGAGAAAAAGAAAGAGAAAAAGAAAGAGAAAAAGAAAAAGAGAAAGAGAAAGAGAAAGAGAAAGAGAAAGAGAAAGAGAAAGAGAAAGAAGAAAAAGGAAAATAGAGAAAGAAGAAAAAGGAAAATAGAAAGAGAAGGAGCAGGAGAAGGAGAGAAAGAAAAACAAAATAAAGGAAAAGAGAAAGGAGAAGGAAGAGAGAAAGAAGAAAATGAAAACAAAAAGAAAAAAAAAGAAAAGGGAAAGGAAGAGGAGAAAAAGAAAGAAGTGGAGGCTTGTGCACTCACTGTATTTGCCCTTCCTGTGAGTAAGCACCCCATGGCTGTACCAGGCCAATTTCCTCCCTATCCTTCTACTTTCAATGGCACCTGCAGGAGTTTTGGGAGAAGATGAACCATGTAAATCATGTTGGGGTTTAGTCCTGGCTACCTCACTCGTCTGTGTGTGCAGCTCTTTCCCTCTACAGGACACAGTAGCACTGCCAGCTTGGAAAATATTCCGCTTGCTCCCAGGGCCCTCCTGGTAATAATCTACAAGCACCAGGTGTTTTGCATGAGCTCTCCAGCTCTCAGTCACATTTTGGGGTCCTAAAACCATTGTGAGTCCTTTCTGGTTGCTCCAGTTCTGTTTGGTCTGAGTGAACAATGCACAGTTTGATTTTCTGACCACCTAAGTACACCTCAGTGAAGAGGTTTTGTGCCTGGATTGCAGGCTTTTTGTTCCCAGTGTTAACATGATCACTCAAAAGTGTTTAACGGTGACTGAGTCAGGCCGTGGGCTGGTGGTGAGTGAGATGGTGCTCCTGATCTCAACAAGATTATCTGTGTGATGTACTACTTTCCCAGGCAATGAAAGCCTTAGTGCTGGGGCCAAAATGTGCCAGCAGTCACAAGGGTTAACAAGCTCATGAATTTTATGTAGAAGGGAGCCAAACAGAGCAGTTTCATTCTCCAGGAACCAAGACAAATTGCATTTTATTTTAAAACTGTGGGCAATTCCAATTCCATACCTGTACTATCAGCAGGAGGCAGTGGATTGAACAAGTATTCCTGCATCCCAAGAAACATCCTTAAAAGTCAAAGTCATGTCTGATGAGCTCCTGTGGCCTCAGGGCTGCACACTCCCTGGCACCCATTTAGGAGGAGGATGTGCAGCACTACAGTGTTCCCATTCCCACACTACTTCTTACTTTTCTTGATTTCCCTTTTAGCTGTTATCTGGTACAGCTGCTGAGGATGCTTTTCCGCAGCCACATTACCCAGTTTTCTAGCACTACTTTTTCACAATTTGTGTCCCTCAAGAGACGTTATAAATCCTATTAACTTTGAACTCTGGCCCAGCCTTGGTAAGAACACCAGCCTACCCTCACACTGAGACATCAATACTTTCCTGAAATATTTCAGTTTGCAATTGCATTTCCTGTGGCGGACAGACCTGCTCAAAACAGGGAAATGGGGCATCCAGGCCTGTGTCAAGCGATGCCATGGGGTGATGCTTCCAGGGAAGGGGAGCTTGGACTTCCACCCTGGCAAATTTGGACCTGATTTGAACTTGTGTCTTATCTTTTCTCTGACATTCTGTGAAATTCAGTGAGCATTCTGTAGACAGTGCTACTGTTATTCTAGTTACACTGATGTATTTTTTTAAGGCCTTAAGTGTATTTCTAATATTATGGTAAACTCTGAGGTCTCTTTTCTGACCAGTCATGACTTGATTCTGTGCCTGCCTACTTTGCGGAATTTTTAGAGCTTTTAATTTCTCCTTTCTTTTTCTATGCCAAACAGTTTCTAGAACGTTTCCAGAAAAAATGAGCTGCTGATTGATTACTGCTCAATGATAAAGATACAGAAAAAATATGGTTTATACGACTTAATTTTTCATCTACCAGATTCTTACCCAAAGGTTTTTCGTAGTCCTAAGTGTGAAGGCTAAGGTTATGCACTTTCCCACAACTCAGTTGCTTGAAACATTTAGAATGCATACAAATACTCCATAAAGTTAGTACCTACTCTGAACACCACAACTGTAGTACTCTAGTGTACCAGGTTCTCAAATATCTACGTGATGAGGACCAGAAAACAACTCAGTTGTTACCTTTTTTTCACCTAGACCTTATCATGCTAATCTTTGCTACTTCAGATCACACCTGTCACCATGCAGAGGTGTGGTGCTGCTCTTATTTGGAAAGGTAGAAATTTCTGGATAGTAGGAAGGTGTAGGGAGGGAGAAAGACAGCACAGCACCATGGTTGGTGACTTTCAGCATCCCCGTCTCTTGTTCGTGGAGGTTCTCCTCCTCCCTTCCTTCCTGGTCTTCTCTTTCCACTTTCCCCGCCTCACTTCTTCCATTTTTTGCGCCTCTGAAATTGTGTAACTGGGGCATTATAGGCTGCTTCTCCTCCTGTTATTACTTTCCCCAAGTGGAAGCTTCACTCACAAGCCTGATGAAACATTTTTCCCCTCGAACCCAGACTGCCAATTCTCACTTTGTCAAGAGCTCCAGATAACCCTCAGGAGAAGTTCCTCTCCCCCTGCCTCCCCCAAACACTCCAGGTTACAGAGATCTTGTCACAATCACTAAAGAGCTCCTCCTCTCTCTTCTTCCCAACCCTTTCCTGCCCAGTGTTGTTGCTCGGAATTCTCAGTTTCTCTTTCACCACTCTCTCCTGCTTGATTTTCTCCATGGGTTTCCCTTATGTTAACCCAGATACACACTCTCAAATTGGCTTTATTCTTCCTTCTGCCCTTTCTTTCATAGAATCACAGGATCGTTTAGGTTGGAAAAGACCTTTAAGACAGTCAAGTCCAACCATTTCCCCAGCACTGCCAAGTCCAGCACTAACCCATGTACCCAAGTGCCACATCTACACCACTTTTAAATTCCCCCAAGGGATGGTGACTCTGTCACCTCCCTGGGCAGCTGTGAAAATTCTTTACCCCTATAAAAAGAGTCTCTTAACCACAGATGAAATTTAAATTACACAAATAGACTATGTTCCATGCCCCATAATTAAGTGGAAGAACAAACTGAAATCCCACTCTTTCTCCATTTGCAAGCATTTGATTCCACCCTCTGAGAACCAGCAATCGGTGTAAAGCTAACAGTTTCTGGAGCCTCTGTGATTAATCTGGTCATTAGTCACAACTACAAACTACTGTTTTGCAAGTTGAAGCGAGGCAGATGACATTTCCACCAAGCATCCAGTGACTACTCCACCTTCCCAAAAACATTAGTGCTCTGAACACCTGCATCCCATGGCAGGTAAGAACCCAGAAAAAAAACTTTTAGCCATGTTAGGGCTCATGCCATCAAGGACAAGTCACAGTTTAGACATAAAACTCTCTTGTAAGTGCTGCTTGCAAGCCCTGGCTTCAAAGCACGTTGTTGGACCTACCACATACATCAAAGTTCTTGAAAAGGGTTCTCTCTATGTAGATTACTGCAGATTTTTATCCAATAATTTACTGTGGGAGCATTAAACCATTCATATCACAAACACCTGTGCAAGCCAGTTGGCCTAGTCAATTCTTGTTTAACATTTAATTATGAATATAATTAGCATGAGTTAAGAGACAGGCCAGGCATCTGCAATAAAATTTCTGCTATGCTAAAAAAATTATAACTATAATAACAAAAAAGTCTAAGCTGGGGGAGAATATGTCTCTCCTACGCAAACTTTTGCATGATAGAAAAATCCACGTCCAGATTCTTTCAAAACTTTCTAACTTCCTTTAATGATAATTGGAAAGCCTCCACCATATTTATAAGAGCAAATTAAACTGTTTTTCTGTCCCTGTAATATTAAGACAATTTTAATCACTGGTGTAGCCCTTTCAGTGAGGTTCTGCAGGGTCTCCTCTTTTCCTCAAAAGGTAAATTTTATTCATTAAATATAATTTAAATATTCTTTCATTTGATAGGATCACCAGAACACTGTGTTAGGTAAAGTTTACAAAGGGGAAAATCCTGTTAACATGTTGTTTCAGTGTACATTTAAGAGTTTTATGACGTGTTCTTTTTAGCAGAATTGTGCGCTATTCAAAGAAAAGGATTAGTAAATATCACAACATATCTTGTTTTAAAGCCAGAGGGTCTTGTTTAGAAAAATAAAACCCAAAATCAATCTAGAATCAGGTTGCCTATGGATAGGTGTTACCTGAGCATCCTTCACATGGAAAAGCCCTGCAGAGGAGTTGAATTTTCGTGTGTAGATTTTGTTTTCATTTCCCTTCCAACAACTTAATTGAAACTTTCCAAGAAAAAGAAAAGAAGGAAGAAATGTCTTACCTATTAATCTATTTCTTTTTTTTTTTAACATTTCTTAATTTTTTAAGTTGGGCTGCTTTACACCTCAAAAGAAAAAAATCTATTCAAAGACATGACCTCCAATTTTTCCCCCCCCCTCTAAAACAGTTGCTCCCAGACCTGAAAAGATCTATTTAAAAATGCTGTTGAGCAGAAACAGTTTGCAACTGCGAAGAAAAGGTCATTGAGAAAGGACTGGGAGGTTACCAGGACATATTGTTCCTTGACACCTCCTGGGAACAAAAAGCCTGGAGTGAACCTCTTTGGTTCCCAGTTTGCTGTTATTACAAATACAACAGCCTCCACTTACATCTTCAATGGAGATATTCTTTATTATTGGCTTGAATTTAAGTGAAGACTGTGTTAGAATATGGTATCTATAATGCTGGGAATGTTACATCTTAAATATATTTAAATTTTTTTTTCTTATGTTTTCTTTTACTTGTTTGTTTCACTCAGGATGATCATGTACACTTTTAATCTGTATTTTGTTAACACCCATAGATTAGAAGCCTTCTCTTGTAGTCTCTCTGTCTCCTGTATCATCTAACATCTCTTCTAAAATGTGAGGGCTTTCTCCTTCTCTGCCAATATCAGTTAATTATTCTTGAATCAGATATTCACACAACTTTCCAGATAAGGTTTCAAGAATATTTCAAAAATGGATTTAATACTATTCAAACCCCACTGAAAATACCCAGTACCACATTCTTAATTAGCTGCTATTATTTTCAGTGTTATTGTGTTTTGAAGAATGTATATACCGCACTCGTATTCATACATTTGCATGGTTGGTGATCCCTGAAATTATGCTACTCATAAAATCATTCCTTTTATTTTAAGAAATATTTTAAAAACTTGCACCTTAACTTTTGATTACTTCTTGTTTCTACACGTTTTTTTTCTGTTCACATTAGTTTATGGATCTCTACTGTCTTCTGATATTTAAATTTGGCCAAAAAAGTGTATTAATTATGATGTATCATGTGAAATATATTGTGGTGACCTTGGATTTGTTTATAAATCACCATGTTCACATGAAATTGAGGCTTTCTGATGCCATGCCAAGCCCCAAAACTTCCTTGGACAAGTAAATGGAGGATAGAGAAACGATTTCAATAGGAGGCTCGCCAACTGTGAATCTGAAGGCAGTTTGATTAGGACTCGAAACCCACAGATTGAGATTATGACAGAAATTTGCATAATGCCAGAGACTGATAAGATTTGGTTTCTCAGGAACCTATTACGTGATGATGTTAAGAGACTGTCATGGATTTCTTACAGTGCAATATGCTGACTTGTCTTTCCAAGACGAGTTGGCCTTGAGCCTCGTTCTTTGTAAGCCTCGAGTGAGGTTTCTTTAGATGTCTTTTGAAAATCTCTTTAGACATCTTTTGTAACTTTCCACCAAGATGATACAAGGATGTTATGACTGTCAGAATAAATGAATGTATTTACTTCCTTTCTGTTTCCCAGCTACTATTTTCATAACACTGCATAGTAGTTCAGAGCAGGTCCTTCCTACATTATATTTTCAACCAATGCAGCTCAGTTCTTTGGTCATGATTATGTATCGATGACTTGATTTGTTTATTGCCTCCTGACACAGGTTTTTTTTTTTTTTTTTTTTAAATTTTTGCCTGATTTTGGTGCAGACAGCTTCTGTGCAAACTCCTCAAAAGTTGCATTATTCAGTGCAAAATTTGTTCTGGTCTGCTGAAGACCGAAGAGTGATCATTGCCCAGATAGATTTATGAGTTGAGTTTCTGCAACATGTTGTCTCGAGCTACACAGGCAGAGGGTTCTTGAGGGCCCTTTGTGAAGAAGAGCAAGAGCCAAAGCTCGGAGAAAATCCTTTTACTAATGCCAGATATGCTGGAGGTGAAGACAACTGACCATCATGGAGAGGATTGACAACTACTGATAGCACTTTTGAGGGTTAAAACAAGTCTTTTTTTTCCCATGGAAGAAGAATTTATTGCTTTGCTATGTTGCCATAGTAGATTTTGTCAGACCAGACCAGTAAAGACCAGTGTCACAGACAAGCAAAACTGTAAATAAATTTTTATCTAATAACTTTTTCTAACCCAAAAAGTTACAAAACTCTATCGTGTGTAAGATGCTAAATAACCATCTTCAGTTTCCGTATAGTAGGGTAACACATAACACTGTAGGATTGATAGGAATGACATTGAGAATTCTGCTTAGCACGCACCAGGAGACCTTAATTGATATATCGAAAGGATATGTGTGAAATCATTTGAAAAAAGTGTTAATGGTCTATCAGAGCAATCAAAGAAAAAAAAAATCCAGATCTCGAAAAAACAAAAATTAAATGAGTATCTCATGTGGACCTTAGGTGGTGTCTAGCTACTTAAAATCTGAAAAGCTCTATTCAGCTGCCATCTATCCCTGAAGGTGCATAGGCTAATTAGGTACTACAGTTGTGACCTTTGAGGATCTTTAGGTGCCTATGGCTCTCCTTCTCCTCTTTCACAGAAATGCTTACTTTCCTGTCAGGGCTGAAAATCCTGAGCTCCAGAGACGGGGGATTGGTTTGTCTAAGTGGCTGGGGGGCTTCATCCTTGGGGGTGTTGCCAGGACTGAAGCCACGTATGCTGACTGGATCTGGTGCCCTACAAATCGTAGAATCCTAGAATGATTTGTGTTGGAAGGGACCTTAAAGATCACCTTGTTCTGACTCCTGCCATGGACAGGGACACCCTTCCCCTAGACCAGGTTGCTTCAAGCTCTGTCCACAGAGCATCGCTTGGAGTGGGACATCTAGAACTTTTCTGTCACCCTGTGCCAGGGCCTCATCACCCTTACAGGGAAGAATTTCTCTCTAATATCTAAGCTAAACTTACTCTGTCAGTTTGGATCCATTCCCCATTGTCCTGGTACTACAGGCTCTCGTAAAAAGTCTCTCTCCATCTTTCTTGTAGTCTCCCTTCAGGAATCTGTCCCTCCTCCAGAGACCTGCTAGGGGAGGTGGATCCCGTGTTTTCTGTTCCCTACATTGAGACTTGAGACATATCAGGCTGTGGATTCCACTTGAAAACCTGCAGCTCAGATTTTCAACACTACTTTTGTTTATTAATCTCATTCCGCTGTTCATCTGCCTCAAGTGGGAAGCAGCAGTAAGAGATACATTCATTCAGAAAACTGTCTGCAGGAGAATCGTAATTCTGGCAGAAGGATTTCTATTTAGAGTATATATATATAAATACACACACATCTGCCTCCGTGTGTGCATTTTAAACAATAAATCTCCTATTTATCTACAGAGCTTATGTGGCACCTATTAAATTCATATTAGAGATAAGGAACTGAAATGAAGGCATAATCACTAGACTTCATTGAAAAAAATCTTTCCAACGTAGTAATCTTTCCAACCTGTTGCAGAGAAAATCAAAGACCTGAACTCAAGCCTCCCAAACCAGAGACAGATGTTGCAGCTTTGGGAACTGGGTGGAATTTTCCTTTGTGGAATATCAGTGAGGTTTTTTCTTAACTGCAGTTGGACAGATGCACTGTCTATACAGATGCACAGCCTATACAGCTTGCTCCAGCTGAAAAGATCTGGAAGGACTGGTGGATATTTAAATATTGCCTGTGCTGTGGATATCAGCCATCAGTGCACAGACTGTAGTAGACAAATTTCTTTTTCTGCATGCCTTTGCCTGAGACATTTCAAGAAAACTAGTTCAATCAAAATAAAGATTTAGGATCAGCTAACACATTTACCTGTTAACATTTCTAAACAGATTTTAGGGGTAGATTTCAGTGGCTGCTGTCCTGTCAAAAGTTTGTATGGCCATGAAGGTTGAATTCTGTAAACAAGGTGATTAAGTGTTTCAGTTATTGGCACTTCTACCAACTTACTCACATGAAGCACAATTTTACTTGCAGACAATCTGTTGAACTACATCTGTTGATCTTCCAGAAAATCAATAGAACTATTTGTGGTATTGAGTAATTTAAGTGTGGCTCAACCTGACTTCATAGCAGCATTTGGGCACACTTTAGGAGTGCATATTTTATCCAAAATAACACAAAATGTCTTGCCAGTAATACCAGACAAAATCATTGGGGGAAAAAAAAACCAAACCAAACCCACTCTACTTTCCAAATCCTAAGAAACAAAATTAATACTGGGCCAGAGGTCTTGTGGCCTTCCATTCATCGTTTATAAGTTCTCTGATATAAGCTGTATGGACAGGTATTATCCAGCTTCAGCCTGGCAAGCAGAACTCCGAGATTCTCAAACACCCTGAATTACCTGCTAATATTCTGGTCATATCTAAATTGTTCTGATATTATGACTGTATCTAAAGTTTTTTATAGGGGAAATTGAAGGTGGAGACCAAGTGCTTTGCCTAATACACAGTACTGTGAAGATGTGTCCCCATGCACATAACTAAAATGGCAGTAGCATCCAGGAAAATTGATACTAAGCTTGCTGTGGATATTTTTCCACATGGTCTTTCCAATAATATCAGCATAAGGAGTCTATCGCACCTCTTGGGTTCTAATTCCTCCTGAAAACTCCTGCTAAATGACTAAGTCTCCATAATGGTTATTGGGAACTTGTTGCTGCCTACTACAGGTAGGTTTTTAGACCACTTCATCTTAGTTAACCCGTGCAAGGCTCTGACTAAGGGGTCTTGACTGCTGGACCAGGGGTATAATCACCATGGCAATCTGGGAATCAAGTTGCTTTCTTTCTAGCATTATTCTAACTGTAATGCACACCCATCCCTACATGCTAATAATTCTAATTTTTGAAGAACAGATACTACAGTCTCTTTCTTCGCAACAAACTGGAGAAGAGAGGAAATTTTCTAGCAGCTCAGTACTGACCAGGCAAATTAATCAGCACAAGTAGCCAAAGAATCATCTGCAATGGAAATGATACTGAAGAAAAGAGATTTTTTACTTTGCCTCAGGACTATTAACATACAGAAGAGCTCCAAAAACACTGAAAACACCTAATTGTTGTTTATAGACGTTTTTTAAGTAGAGTTGGTAAGAATACGGATTTGTAGATCCTGTGGCAGTAAAGGCCAAATAAAGAGAAGATTGATTGGAAATCGTAGCTTACTTTAGACAGTTGGATTAGGTAGAAATCACCCTGATGTGCAGTAAAGCAAGCAACAAGAATTAGGGGTTTGAAATAGTGCGAAGCACGTCTTAGAGTGCTACCATTTCCTTCCTAGGAATAAACTGTCTTAAAATCCCTCTATAAATGACTGTTCATTAGACTATCAATGTGTATAATGGCTCTCAAAATCATAATAAGAATTAATAATAGTTCAAATAGCAGAAAGGGACATTAATTTCTCACTCATGAATATTAATGCTTTAGTAGACAGTCTCTTCCCGACATGCTTTCAAACTTAATTCGCAAGTCTACAACCGGTTACCTGGTACTTTTGCTACCAAAAACATCCCCATCGGGCAACCAAAAGACGTCAAATCACCCTGAGTTGGAAACTAGCAGAGAGAATCAGGGCAGAAGACAACAGGAGTGAGATTACGGTGTCCTGATAAGTTTCTTCAGAATACGATAGTGTTAGCACAGCCAAAACATGCCCCAGTGGGCAATGAAAGTTGGGATAACAGGGAGGGTGACTGTGTTTGGCCCCAGAAGACCAGTATGATGGTGGATTATAATGGCAGAGGACAGATCACAGAATCACAGGATAGCTGGGGTTGGAAGAGATGTCTGGAGATCCTCCAGTCCATCCCCCCTGCCAAGGCAGTGTCACCCGGAGCAGGTGACACAGGAGTCTCCAGACAGGGAAACTCCGTGAACTCTCTGGGCAGCTGTTCCAGTGCTCTGCCACCCTTGGTGTAAAGAAGTTCTTCCTCAATATTAAATATTTGACTGCAGAATTAGCTGCACGGGAGGTGTGGATGACCTGCCAGGCTATGCCCCATGAACTGGCTGAGAATCCCTCATCTACTCCTTTCCAAGAGGGCAGAGCAGATGAATGGAAAACCACCTGAAGGGCGTGTTCAGGTGCTGGTGTTTCAATGAGCGTCTTGTCCCGAGGCACACCAGAAGCTGAACAATAAGAAATTCTTTATTGTTTTTCCCTCTTAGCACCACAAACGCTGTGCAACAGGAACTTAAACTCGAGAGATAATGTTGCCCACCTGATTTCCTTTGGAAGGAGAAAAAAGTGAGCTGCCAGGAGTAAATTTCAGGTAATGCATTTCTTTACGTCGCACATTTAACTGCACTGCACTTCCAAATAACTGAGCAGGGAAGGATCTTGTGAGATGTATTTAACCTCATTATATCTGATGCTGGGTCTTGAAAAGCTTTAGTTGAACTAAAGACTCTTATGAATATAAAATCAAAGTGAGTTGTACATTAAGGGTTTCATAGTCCCTGACAGCTGCGCATGTGCACACCCAGCGCTCATTAACAGCAATGGCAAATATGTGTGCCCATCACTCAGAAATCAGACCTCTGAGTACTTTGTTGGGTTTGTTTTTTTCCTAGAGATTTTCTCTATTGGATCTTTAATTAATCTCCTTCTCGGCTTTTTCCCTTTAAGCTATGCCTCTCCCTCCCCTCCCTTTCCAAAGGGAGCAAACCCCTGAATCACTGGGTTTTTTTTGTCAAGTTTTTCCAAGCCGATACAGTTTTACAAAATGCACCTGCATATATTAACTACAGGGAGGGTTTGCAGCACATAAACCACAGAGACGTGGAACAGAATAAATGCCTGGGACTTTGAAAATACTTTTGCTGCCTGCCAACTTTAAACAAAAAAATAATAATCAAGCAAAGGTAGATATGAAAATGAGAACATGAATGTTTTTGCATTCTTTTTGTGATCACTGCAAGGCAAGAGTCTGCAACCTTGTGGAACAAAACACACGCATTTCATTCTGATTAACATAAAGACAGCCCCTTCTAACGTGATTCACAATTATTAGTCTCTCTCTGTGTTTGGGGATATATGGATTATCAGCCTAGCATATTTTGAATTCATACACATTTTAATTCCTTTCCTAAACCATTTTAGGCACTACAGTCAAATTGCAGAGACAAAATTTATAGATCAATAATTTGATTTTTTTTTCCCTTCTCTCCAGTTAAATACCTAAACGCTGTAGGAGATAAAAGGCAGTCAAAAACAATAAAAAGACAGGATCACGGATAACGGAAGGTAAGTCAGATTTGAGATGCCCCTGCTCTTCTACTTTTAAGTTTATTATTATTTTTATATAACAGGCTATTTCACTAGCTGCTACTGTATGTGATGTACTTACTTATCGCCTCCACAAACTGTTCAAAGAAGCAGTATGGGAACAGCGGCTCAGGCAGCTCTCTGAAAAACATCTTGAGTGCTCCGGTGACAACGTGGATGTCCTCCCACTGGCTGTCGTCCAAATTCAGCTTCTCTTCTGGGAAAACACGAGGAGAAATGGAACAACTGGTTTTAATGAAACAATTACAAGACACTAATTATTATGTTAATGTTTGCCTACTATCATCAGCAACCGTTAACAGCCTTCTGCACCTAGAGGTTTGGTGCTGTGCATGTTTTTTTTTTTTCCCTTTTTTTTTTTTTGTAGGAAGAGAACATTTTCAATGGAATACCATCTGTAGGAATGCAGCTAACAAAAAAACAAGAGACACAAAGAGACAGTACCATTGACACAGTATGTCAGATACATTTATTCCCATAATGCATCAGTATGAAAATTAGCATCACAGCTCAACATGATTCAAAGCTATTTGGTTTTGAGGCCGAGGGGCTAAGAGTTGCCAACGATGGACGGCTCAAGGGACCGGCCTAAAGGCCTTGCTGAGCCAACAGGAGACATATGCTAAACATGGCAATAGAAAATGAGTTATTGCTTTACATGTGTTAGCCTTGCTATGTACAAGGGAATAATGGGGAACGCTTTTCTCCTTTTTTTTTGCCTGAATGTAATGTCAGCAAGGAATAGAGGACTGTGAGAGAAAGGATATTAATTCCTTCTTACTGCTTCAAAAATATTTTGTTTGGTTTTCATCTCTGGGAGGAAGATTTGCCCAGCAACAATATTAGACAGACCCCTGTTGGCCTACCTAGGCTATGCAAAGCTGTCAAAAATGATAACACACTAAAGACAAACCACAAGTGCCTCCAAAACTGTTTTGCAAACAAAAAAAAGTGTTTTCTTTTGAAGCTTGACTGAGCTAAGGAATTTAAATATAAAAGAAACTAAATGCTAAAATAGAGTTTCTAATAAAAATAAAACAAGATTGGGTGATTATTCTATTTTTCTTTGAGTTTGTTTTCGTGGGGTTTTTTTTCTTTTTAATTCTAGGAGAGTGATACTGTTAGAACATAATAAACAGTGAGATCATAATCCATATAAAACTAGAGGAAAGAGCAAACCCTTATTAGTCCAAATTAAAATGAAACAAAATGACACACACTTTCTCCAAGTTCTGTTACTCCAAAAATGGAGTTTGCTTTTTTTTCCCCCATGTGCTATGATTTTGTCTTTTAGAAAATTTCAGTCTGAATGCAAATCGGGGGCCAACCATGAAAACTGCTGAACAAATTTAATTTGAAGCAACATAGTCCTGAAATGTTTTACTAAATGTCACTGAAATTTCATGTGTAGGAATTCAGCTGACTGCAAGAGCAGCCTCTTTACTGAACTGTTGCTAAACAAAATGGTAAAATCATTGGAGGCACATGGACACCCACAACTCCTCATCCCAGTACTGTAGTGGTTTTCTCTACTTTTGGGCAGAAAATCTTATTTAAAATGGAGTCGTCTTTCAACTTTTATTTAATAAATGTTATTAAATGCTTTCAAAATTTCTGGATTAGGGAGATATATGCAAATAAAGAATGGACCCAGTTCCTTAACTTGGAGCAATGTGAGACAAAGCTGGAACAAAGGCAGACTTGTGCATTTCATTTAGATGTCTTGCTAGCTTCTTTGGTTTCAAGCCTCTTTTTTTTTCCCCCCTTTCTTTCTTTTTTTCCCATTCAATTACCTCAATCATAAAAGTAATGATTTGATCTCAAATGAGTTACCAGAGGGGATCTTCTTTAGACTCTGAGATCATATTTGATTGATCGTATTTCAACAATTAGCCTTTTATTTTGCCACACACTATTGAACTAGATCGACAGCATCTTAGCAGGCCAGCTTTAAACAGTCAACTGTTAACAATAGCATCAAAAAGAGAGACCTGATGGGGTTTACTGTCACTTTAAAGAACAGGGTGGGTTTTCACATTGTTGAAATCTGTCAGATATTTTGAAATGTCCCTCTCACTATGGTGCCACACCCCCTGCGTGCCCTTATAATAAAATTGGTTTTACTCCTGATTAAATCATTTTCTCCCTACCCACTACCATACTTCTCATAATGGACCTGTGTGCTCTACAGCTGGTGTTCTTCCCATGGTACCAATTCTTACTTTATCTTTTAAGCACTTTGCTGCTAAGATCTCATGCAGAGTGCTTATGTTTTGTTAAGAGCTTCATTCTTAGAGAAATAGCTTAACACATGTTCTAAAAATGTTGTACAACTTATTGCTTAAAACACATTTAGAAAATGTATAAGTACTGTAGCTTTGGCACAGAACTTTAAGTAGAAACCTTAAAAAAAAAAAAAAGAAACACAACTTGTTTTTGCCATGCATTTGTCTTAAATGTCTAAAGTGGAATGCTTGACTTCTAAGGCTTTATAGAGACTTATCTTACCAGATTTTTGCACCATTTCCAGCTCTTCAAGGAAACGTGTTAGGAATGTATCATCGTGAAAGCAAAGGGTGTCAATTTTCCCTCTAGCAATAAGAGAGTTTTTAAAAATGTTTGCTAGAAGGAACAAATGCCAAGTCAAAAAAAAAAAAAAAGAGGGAAAAAAAAAGGAAAAGAAAATAGAAGTCCATTCAGTGTAAGACTCTCATTTGGTTCCCACTGGTTGGAATCTCTCACATGCCACGGCGATAGGGCCATAAGCAAACACACACACACACATTTCAGGCTGGGTTTAAGGGGAGGACCTGGCTTTTTTGGCTTTACTCAGACATATTTCTTATTGGGGTGTTTTGCTTACATAAAGATTAAGTCCCAAATCTGGTATTTAAACTTGACAGTCAAGGACTGCTTTCAGTCAGGAGATACTGTATCTGGGAAGATGCTCAAAATCTCACAGTCCTAAAAATTTGCTTTAACTTGTCAGTAGTATTTGATTAGTTCAACCATCACTGCCAGTTGATATCATATATCTTAGATACAGACACAAATATGCCCAGAAAATCCCATAAAATTTATGCTAATACTCAGGCTGAAAATATAAAGACCACATTAAGGGAAAAAAAAAGTAGTGTGGGCACTTGTCAAGGTTATTAGTTAAAAAAAAAATCGATATATAATACATTTGTGAAAGGAACGTGTGTTTTACTGTGTTATTATTTAGCTTTTTCAACAATTCACATTTTTAATGGCACTTGTAATGTCTGCAGTAGAACCAAACAGGAGTTCAGCTTTGGTTTAAGGGTGCCATTCTGAGGCTCAAAAGGGAAGAAGGTAATCTATGGAAAGATCAGCTGAAGACAGGAAAAAAAATAAAATATGAAAATCAACCAAAGCTGTAGAGAGAGCTGAGTTTTGAAAGAAAATGGATGTGGTTCCTCTAACCACATGCCCTGCCTGGTATGTAGACTAATCTCTAGGAGCAAAATGCAGTCATTTGAGAGCCCTGCTCCTTCACTTGTCTTTTCAGATAATTCATAGCTTGTATTTTCCCAGAACTAAGCTGTCTCTTGTCCGTGCTGCCATCACATGCCAGAGCACCACCTTCAGAAGTCCTACCCCGCTTTGAGCATTCCTCATTCCTGCAGCTCACGGATGACCCCAAATCATGTGGGAAGCAAGGCCTGCAAACCCAGCTGGCAATGCCTGGTCTGCTGTGGAGGTTGTGCCCTCAAAAAGCTTTCTAAAGCCTTTGGTGAGACAGGGTCTTTTTGGGTCTCATACTATGATCCATTTGTTGGCATTGCTGCCTTTTCCATCATTTCCCTGCTGGTGGCTGCACACAGCAGCACCGGGATGAAAATTTGGCATTTGGGTATGTCAACCCCCAGCTCCAGTGTGGGAAGCCTCAGAGCACCGGAGTTTTTATCCCAGTGACCAGTGTATATGCTGAGGGAGATCTCCCCTGGAGAAAGTCCTCCGTGGCACTGTTAACTAATCCTTATGATCTCCCTCACAACAAAATCATTGCAGAAGAGCTGGGTGTGCACAAAGTATTCCCAGTTGGCTTAAACCCTGGGAAATTTTTTGGACTCACTCATCCCAACAGGCATTTTACTACCAAGAGATCCAGAACAGAGTCCTGTGGTTAAAAAAGGAAAAGAAAATTCCTCATGCAAACACTAGGAAAAAGATCAACTGACCACTGTCATTATGCTTCTTTCTCCGACTTGAAGAACCTTCATATGAAATTTGAAGACACCTCTTTTTCCTTTCTTTTTAATAGTCATATTCATAAAAAATATTTTTCTGATCATTCATACTCTTCGACTGGGAAAAAAGGAAAGAACAGACTCAAGCAGAAGTTCTCCACTTGCACCAGCACAGTTCTAAATCACAAAATCCCTTTGTGAGGGCTGTTCTCATGACTGACAGCACAGATACCAATTTTTACACTGAAAGCTGTGTGCGTGTTCCATTGCTGTACCTGCATTTTACAAGCCACAGCTTCTTTGATCACCAGTGAAGAGACACAGTGGTATTCTTTGGGCGAACAGCTTCTTTCAAACACTCAATTTAGAGCAGCAATCGAGCATAGAGATGTCCGGAGACATGACAGCAATGGGATGCTGTGAGGTGGTGAAGGTTCTTCCTCACTCTGTGACGAGGAGCTCAATCCCTTGGTGAAACAGCACAAGATGCTGAGCTTCCTCTCCTGAGGTAAATCCTGCCTTGACACTGCAGTTTATATACACCCTCCAAAGTGCATAAACCCCCTGGAACTTCTATGAAATAGTACAACAAAAGCCTCAATTATTGTGAAGCAATAATTTCCTCATTCAGGTGGATTTTTGCGAGTTCTTCCTCTCTCCCTTGCTAGGTTTGGGAGCTCCATTGGCCTGCCTGAACTCAATGCATGGTCCTTCACATCCAAGAGTGTTTAAACAAATCAAGGAAAATGTCAGCTAAGGAAATCATTACATTTTGTCTGCAATGGATTTCTAAACAGCCTCATCTGAATCCATCCAATGCTAGCACTGATGAATTATCAAGGATATAGTCAGCAAAAGAAAGCTTGCATGCTTTTCTCCTCCTCTGCTGGAGGAACCTGGCACGCCTCTTTTAACAGAAAATTCAAACTGTGATGTTACAGTGCCTGAACATGTGTTTATTATTGGAGTGCCCATTGCCATGAAGTCCAAGCACAAATTACTGAGCAACTTAAGCTAAAATGCAGAACATCTCTGTGCGCACCCAGAATGCTGCTTATTCCAGTCCTCCGAAATGACAGCTCTGTGACCTGGGGGCACGCTGGAACAACCAAGTACTGCTAACTTAAACCCCAGCCTGTGCCAGAAAAAGAAAAGATTTCTGTACTTGGGCACACTGGATCATATTCATCCTTGCATAATTCCACAAAGTCCAAAGAGTAAGAGAGGGATGAACGATCTCATTGTTTCTGTGAAAAAGATCCAGTACACTCAAGGAGTTCAGGGGTGGTACATCACGAAGGCATGCAGAGGAGTTCAAAGGTTTGGAAAAGTGGTCAGCCAGTGATGCCACAGCCCCAGGAAGGCTTCTAGGCTATCAGTTGCTGTCTGGAACTGAAAGTATAAAAATACACAGTGGTACTAAAAGGACAATACTTTTGGCAGCCAGAAACAGGTATCATCACCAAGATACTCATGTGTTATTCACTGCCAATACCTGCTACAGGCTTCAATGACAGATATTAGTTTTGACTTAGCATATTCCATCATCGTGATCTGAAGTGATAATTACTGTGATGGGATTATAATTACAAGTACTTTTAAAGTTCATTAAATTTAGCTGAATCAAGTATTCCGTATGGGAAATGGAATGATTTTAAAGAGAGAATATTTCCCCTCAAAATGCAGCTGAAAGCTCCCTAAGAATAAATAGACCACCTGTTTACAGATCAACATACTTCTGCCAGACTCGCTTGGAGGTGACTTGTAAACAAAGTGTAGGAGCAGGCAGACACAGCCCGAGCATCGAGACCTGCAGGGCCTGATCACTCCTTCTTTTGGGGGAGTAGCCAGGTACCGCCAAGGGTTTGAAAAAAAGGGACAAGGAAAAAGCATGGAGGAATTCCCACCCAGCTCTTACCCTCCCGCAGAGCACCAAGGCTGCCCAAATGCCAGGAAGGGGCTTGGCAGACTTTCTGCAACTCACAGAAATTAAATGTCTGTGCTGAGGGGAAATTGCGTTTGTCTCACAGTGCTAAGATTTTGTCCTCTATCTAATTCTCTCTACTTACTTATTGCACGGTAACTTCAGCTTCTTCCTCATAGTTAAAGCACATTTTATATTCTTTTTCCTGTTTGTTCTTCCCTCTTTATTTTGAACTGGACTAATGACCACAGAACAAAAATATTTAATACTTGCCTAGACCAGTAACTTATTCTTCAAGATACATTTTACTGTTCAAAGGGAAAAGTCCATTCTGAATTCTGCTTTTGACTTGATTGATCTTCCTCTCTTTGTTGTGTGTTGTGTATACATACATTAATCAAGGTAAATATCTGCCTTCCAACTTCAAATCTGTTATTAACATTTTTTTATTGTGTAATTGCTCTCCAGTAAGCTTTTCTGCAATCTAATTTTAGAGGTTTTATCTTTTTTTTTCTTCCCCATTTACAGTCAGATCTTTTATCAGTGTTATGTGCATCAGTGTCCGCAAATCTACATTTTAAATAAATTGAAGGCTCTCAAGATCTAATACAGAGAGGAATTGGACAATGACTCTCTGTCCCATTTTCATACTTCAAAAATATGTTCATATTCATATCTTTTTAATTGTGCCACTAACTCAGAGTGCTTTAGGATTCTGTCATATAGCTGTTCTGTTCTTCCCCTTCTTGCTGTTTCTAACACTGCTTCTATTTCCATTCTTGTCAAAAGCCTTTTCATAGTCCAAAAATCTGTACACAATGTTTTGTAATATTTGGCAGACTTATCTGAAACCTAATTCACTGCCTTCTTGTGATTCATGGGTCATAAATTATTTCATATGTAATGCACCCCAAAGGGTAAAAAATTCTTTGTATTAAATTTCAACCAGATACTGTAAGGGAGAAAAAAAAAAAAAAAGGGAAAAAAGAGTATTTTTGAGACACTCTGCAAAGATCTGACCTCAATATATTGTCTAGTGTGTTGTCTTCCACAAATGGCATCTCGGTATCCTTTAGTAAATATGAGATTTCAACATGCTACAAGCAAAAACACCCTGCTGTAGTGTGGGCTTGCTATGGACAACTTTAAAGGGAAGAAGAAATACAAAATGTAAAGCATTGGATCAGACGAGTGATGCATTAAATCAGTCCTGTCTCCAGTGATTGTTAAACTGAAAGGGTCTTCATGAAAACAATTCAAAAAACAAGAATACCACCCAATCCTGACTTGTTGCATGCAGCCAAATATATTATTGTCACTGACCCCAGTAACAATGAGCTTGTGCCTCAGTGAGTTAGTTTCAATAATCAAAGGAAATAATTAACAAAACAATAAAGATCATTATAACTTCCTTTATGTAAATGACTTCCAAATGTAAATAGATCAAAGCTCAAGCTAAAATTAAGCAATTCCCCTAGTCCTCCTACAATACTAAAAAGGAACAAACATATATGGTTTGTTTACAGCTACAAGGTTTATCAATGAAATATTAGTTTGTCGTTTTATGAGAAAAATAGAGAAATCTAAAAAATTCTCAAAGTGCTGTTCATATATTCCTCGTGTCTGTAACCCCATTTATTTTGATGGGACCATTTCCAAGGATATGGGTTACCCATCCACTTAAATTTCTCTTCTCACACCTTGTTTTTTTCAGGATGTCCAGAGAACAAATTTTAGATTTTTATTTTTTAATGAATGGGCTCTTTGAAGTAGAACATCTGCAAGAAGTATGCTTACATGAAATCAGGTGCACACAAGCCCTGTAGATGTCAAGGACAAAACATTTTATTTTGCATAGAATTTATCTTTTGGTTCACTAAAGTCAAAACACTTCTGTTCATCAGAACTTTTAGAAAGGACTGTTTCATAATATGAATCCATTTGGATTATCTGACCAAAGATAAGACTTCAATGGACTTACTATATCATTCACTACTGTACCAGTGCCACAAAAGGGAATTACAATTAATTGGATTATGTTGGTCTCCACCCGCTGATTGTAGAAGAGAAAGTCTGAAACTGTAACTATTTCAAACAGACCATATCTCTCATCAACCATGGGATTTGAGCTTTAATTTACCAATAAAGCTTAATTTCTTCTCTATATTCTCTTCTGGTTAGGAAGAGGTCATTTAAACACTTTATTCAAGTTATTCAAAAAGAAAGGACACTTTTGTTAAATACTTTCAAACTAGCACTTTAATATTTGCACCTTGCCTTTAGGAATTGCTTGTTTTTTGCTATGAGCAATAAAGTGAGTTGCCTTGAAAAAAACCAAGACAGGACCCAGGACTGCTTTTGGGTCATAAGAATAATTCAGGCATCACCTGGCTCAGTTCATGAAAATTTGGCTGAAATCGTTACCTAACACAACAATTTGTTATCAGTTGTATAGTGGACAGAGAAAATCACTTCATCTCATGGACAGACATGAGGTAGTGAGAGTTTCCCACAGCAAAGAACCGTGTTAGATGTAGGTTCGTCTGTACGGAAAGTTACACTGGAAGAGGCAGAGGTACAAACATGAATTTGATAAAATTTGATACAAATTTAAATTATAAATTATATTAGCTTGGAAATAGCCGTGTTTTGCAATGCAGGTAGCTTAAACTATGTTAATTAATGTTGACTTACATACTGAACCCCAAAAATAATATCATTCTTGTTCTATACGTCTTTAAGTGTGTACACATATATATACATATGCATATATGTGGACATATCCAAATATGTTTATACATTATATTTTTGCTGATGGCTCTGCCTCAAAGCTGTTAGCATTTTTCTTCACAACCCTTACTGGAAGATTATTTCAGTGCCTAATTTCTTCTAGTTGCCAGACTAAATTATTCAACTTTATATACTTTTAAAATAATTATTAATATCAGTAATGCTCACTTTGATTTTTTTTATATTTTGTCAAACTTTCGCGTTCGGTTTAAGGAATAAAAAGTCCTCAGTCAACTTACTTCAAAACCATGTTGCTTAATTCACATTTGCATTACTTTTTGCTAATATCTGAAGCTCTAATTCCGTTCCCTGGATATTAGCTGGGACTAGCTATGCTGTTAAAGATAGGAATGCTTCTAAGTGCTTACTGAATCAGGGCATATGAGATGATAATTGTATGTGTTTAAAACAAAACTTTAAACAGGAGGGGATTATATAAGTTGCTAAAACAAATATATCTTCAAGTGCACTGAAGGACTTTCAAATGTTAACGAAATGTCCTTTGATAATAATAGTGCTAATAATAACATGAATTTTCAAATATTTTTATGCGTTTTGGAATCACGTGTTACTCTGAATATGGAAGATTCTCTCTAAGAGCACTTTTCTCATACAAATTCATCAGCTTTGGGGTTCCATCCACTCTGAAGCCACACCAGTGTATCATGTCCTGATCCAGGCATGGGTTATCCTGCACATTTCAGCTTCTCTTGCACAGTGCTGGCTTACAAACATTGACATTTTTGCGACAGCAAAAATAACTTTCATTCGAGGAATAGGATGCTTTTGGAAGCCCAAAGTGTCTGATCAAACCTGTGTTCATGAAATCCATGGAATCACATGGCTGGTGGGATACAGAGCTGTGTACACAGCAACGTTTGAGACCTTGCCCGGGTCTTTTTGACCAAAAGGTTGGAATTTTGTGGCCAGTGTGGGCTTGATATAATATCTCCATCCACCCTGCCACATGCAACTCCACGTGCAATTCCATACCTTCTCCCACTGAGCCTCAGGAGATGCATAAACACCCCAGAGCACACGTAAACATGCCTGGCAGTGCCTGTGGTTTCTCCTTGGCAGGGAAGGGGTGCGATGAAATTCGGGTGACTCGCGTCACGATGTTTTCCATTTCCCACACAGCCTCACAACCTCACGTGTAAGGAGGAGACAGCAGCGTCTCCTGCATCCACCAAATCCTTGCTCACCTCACACCTTTCCCTCCACCTCACGTGCACATCCAAGTTTTGCATTTTCATTTGCCCATGATAGAACCCAGAGCAGATTTGCCACATTGCCCATTGATTTGTGCCTCCCTTTCTCTTTTCCAGGGTTTATCTGGATGTGTATCCTCGTTGTAACACCTCCAATTCCTCTCATTCCACCTCAGCTTACAGGCACATATTACAGGAGGGCAAGGGTATGCTTCGAAACAATTTTAGAACTTTATAGTACATGGATTTTTCCTGTTCTACAAATTAGTCTTGTGAATGGACTTGTAATAACAAGAGGATTTCAACATAAAATAAGAGATTTTCATGTCTTTGGTTCCTTGAGACGTATTCAGGTCCCTCCCGTGAGAAATATATTAAAATATTGATTAGATTAGAGCAACATTTCAAATAAATGGAGATTTATACTTCCTTTTGGAGACAGAATCTTACAAAAAAGTTTCAAGGCATCACACAACAAAGCAGTTGACAAGAAAGATAGCATCTGCTTTCCTGGCTACTCAAGCTGAAGTTTTTCATTCTAAATGCAAGCAATGTTTCCAAAGTTAACATAATTAACTCACGACAATCCTGAAACATCATAATATAAGACACAGATGGAAATTCAAAGCTTTAAAAATGTCATATAACTGCAAGAGGATTACCATTTTTTAACAGCATGAATCTGAATTCTAATTAAAACAGGTGGTTTTATTTCAAACACTTTTGCCCACTGTGGCATTACCAGGAGGGTTATTTATGTATTAATCTATTAGGAAGCATATATTGCTCGAAAATTGTGATATGTGATGATAATGAATTTAAGAGATAAAGGAATGACACTCTGTCCTGCTTCCTGAGACAATAAAAGACCAGTAGTTCAATTAGTTAGTAATTTCCGTGTGACTATTTGACAGATTCTACTAATTGTTAAGCTCCCACTAACTATTGCTTTACATAATTAATTATATTCAGACGTGAACAACAAAGACATGTGGGCCAGTTGCCCTTTTGACAATGTTTTTCGCAAACTGATTTGCTTACCAAAAATATTTTTAGAAAGAAAAGATTCTAATCTGAAGTGGAAATACACATCAAAAAACGTTAAAACAGCTCTGCATTTTACCACGGTTATGAGAAAAAAATTTGGATTGTTTAACATATCATTTATGCTGCATGCATAATAGCTGAAGTCTTCTAGCAGAGATCTTTCATATTAATTTAGCATTGCATAAAATTCATAGTAACAGGTCCAAGGGTCAAGCATCATTCATCATTAGTTGAAGTGACATTTGCAACCCTTCATATAGCAGCTGCTTGAAAGGGGAAAAAAGGTATTCTTTGGGAGAATGGGGGGTAGCACACAATCCCCGCTCTATCCGCGGAAGGGAAAACAAGGTGCCACTATGTCAGCGTGGTAATGTGCTTAAATTTGGTGATGTCATTCTTCCCTAACCCCCACGAGTCACAAGGCACAAGGCAGCTGCATTCCTGAACTTCGGAGTTCGGGTGGAGATAAGTAATAACTAGATGTAAATGAATTACATTACTGTGGTTGTGAACATAGCTCTGTGCATCTAAATTATGATTTATATCAGGATCCTATCTTGTTTTTGAGAGTTTTCTACTTGTTAACAAGGCAGCCCTTGTTCTCATGGCATCCTCCAGGCATAATAGTTTCTGGGAAGCCAAATAAGATCACTTTTGAAACTGCAAGACAGCATTCCAAGACTTTGCAGCAGAACACATTGGCCAAATTAGGACTTCTGAAGACTGTTAACTAACAAATAAAATCTTTTTTTTTTTCTTTCTTTGTGGCGTGTCTTCACTACTATAAAACATTAAGATCAGAACCGAAAATGTGAGCAATTAAAATGAAAATGTAATCATCTGCAAGAAAAGATAAATTTGTATTAAATGGCTAATACTTCACAGTCCTTTTGATATTACAAGTACTTTTTAAGAAAATATATATTTTATGTCACAGTAATTTTTATTATGTTAAACATGTGATCTCTTTGGAATTATGCACATTTATAAACCACAGTCGTTAAAACAGCATGCCACACAAAGTAGTTTGATTTTGGAGCTTTGCTAATATTTGGTGATTTTCCTCAACTTTATACCTGAAATATATTTAATTTATTCACGTCGCTAATTATCCACTAGTATTTAAAGCACTGGGATGACTACTAACCCAGACTACTGCTTCTTGCTTAACAAGTTTAATGATTTTTACAAGGGAAACCAATGTTTTTTAAAGAGTCACTTGGAAGCGCATGAAAAATGTTCAAGGACATTGCTTATTACACACTGCAATTCTATGAGCTGCTATAAATTAAACTCCCAGTCAAAACACTTCTACCAGTGAGAGTTCACTTTTCTGTACTCTCCACAAGCTTTAGGGAGGAGAGGGTGCAGTGGTCTGGAGTCAAAATAAGGTGCGAAATAAGGATTTAATGGTGATATTTCGTTATAGCCAGTATCAGCACTGGCCCTTCACATTGCACAGCAGCTGTGAGCCTCAGACCGAGTCCCAAAATGGTTTTCAGACCAGTTTGCTCATATATTATGTTATTTAAAATATAAAGGGGTGGAAAATACACCCCCAAATCAGACCAAAAGGCATTTCCACGTAGGACCAGTGCTGCCAGTCCATTACTCCCATGTCGTCTCCCTTTCCCCTGGGTTTCAATCACCGTGCAGCCATTAAACACGTACGTAAGGATGTTATAGATACCAGCCAGGCAGAATGGCTGTAAAAGGAATAGAACAGCAGAGGCAAGATGACTGGCAGATAGGGTTGCCACATCCCCCTTAAAGAGACTGCTCCTTTTCCACACCTTATGTCTCTTGTACCATAAAAATATGCATAGATGTATGTGGGAGCATCATAGCAGATTTCTTGGGATGCGTGCCATGCATCTGAGCTCCGAAGCTGGCTCAACGTTGTCACCATTAAGTCGCAGTGTACACAGCAACACTTCAATCTAATTTCAATTAGGGAAAAGTTACACAGAAACTTCTTCGAGAGTACACATGACCCTACACATAAATACCAATTAAATTCAGTATCATCAGTGTCTTTGCAGCGAACATTGATATCACCAGTGAGAGGAAGGAATTTAAAATGAGGCAACGCTTGATGACATTACCTCCATCTACAAACTCTGCCTGTGTTAACTAGTACGTCAACGATTAGTAAAACAGTGGGATTCATCTGTGAAGAAATGGGGTGAAAAGTAGAAATGACATGAAATTTTCATTGCAGACAGCTTTTACGTGACATAAGGTAGAATATTGCATTGCTATGCAACAAAATGCTACCTGGTAAATGAATAAAAGCTTAATCTGCTGAGAAGCTACAGACACCAGCAGTGTTGGCAGTTGCAGCTGAGATAACAGGAGAACTAACTAAACTAACTAAAACTGTTTCTCGTACCAAGGACATACGATCTCAAACCAGTTGTTCACATGCTTAACTATCCCTGTGTCCTGAACACGGAAAAATCTGTAGTGAAAGGGACTTTCAGTGTCATTAAGATCAGTGAGATTGTGCCTGTTTATATCTGGATACTCAGGATACACAGGCACTGCTTTTAGACTTGAGCCATTTCCTTTTGTTTGCCCATCTTTTATTTAGAAACAATGGGACAAAAAGTGCGGCAAGTTAGGGCTTTACTTCTTGACAACCACTTTTCCATTCCAAAGCTACGAGACTTTCCTAACACGAAGATTACTCGAGGGAGATAAAAATGTGCCCTTTAAGCCCTTTCCACAAAGCCAACACCTCCCAAACCTGCAAGACCAGGAGGAAAAGTCATCTTAAAAGTATTAAGGCTCCTCGCACACCATTGCTCATTGGTGACTGGGGAGATTTTACAGTCTTTCAAATCTTCTTTCAATCACAAGATGCCTTAAATGGACAGAAGGTCTTAAAATGTGCTCCCCATCTCCCCAGTTGAGAAAGATACATTGAAGGGGGAGGGAGGGGGATTCAGGCCACAACACAAAAAGCATTAATGCAAAGAACAGTGGGGTCTCTCCCTAATTTGACTTTCTCTACAGGTGGTCTGCAGCTGCATCCAAACAGGTTACACTACCGCCTTCCCATGGGCATTACAACAAAGTAGGATCTGTATTCACGAGAATACATTTGCTGGCATGGGCTGATTCAGGTCTAAAAATAAGAAAAAAGCATTTTTCAGTATAGCCTGAGGTAACTCTCAGCGCCAGCAGAAGACAGTAGCACTCTTGTTTCACTGGCTGTGCGTGATGATAAAGGATATCAGAAACCTCCTTCATGTGACTCACCGAGGTCCACAGCCAGATTCCAATTGATTCATTTTATTTGTATTAGTTTGTTCTCCATCGACCACACAACAGGCTAGACCAAATCAATAAGCAATATTCTGTTTTCTATTGACTCCGGGGGTAATTCGCACTGGGCCCTGCGACTGCTGTATCTGATTTTATAGTTCTCTTTATCATCATGGAAACGGCGGGGCTCAGAGACCACTGGGAGCAGGCAGAAATGGGAAAAAATTGCAAAGGCAAGGTGAGATATTGGCTTTTAAACTGTTGCACCAGGCAGAGGAGAGGTCTGTGCTGTGGGTGCAGAGGGTATTGCACTTTGTGCCCAAGGAGTTCTAAAGTGAGGAACGCGCAAACGTGGTTTTGGCAGTGTGCAAAAATGATGTAGGGATGAGAAGAACATGCAACTGTTGTGCCACACTTCCAGCCCTAGGACAAGGCTGTGAGGCGGTGCCAGCAGCAGCTGCACCCTGGTTGGGTTTGCAGAGACAGAGCTGTAACCCATCGTTTTGGCACTGCCAAAATCCCCGCTGCTGACACCAGAACAAGCAGTTGAACCTGTGTAAGGGTGAAATGTCTTTGGTGGGGTTTTTTTAAGTAGATAGTCTATGTCTGCTTACATAGATTCCTGTACAGTTCAGATAAAACACATCATCCCAGAAGTTTTCAACCATTTTACCTCTATTTTTTTTTTTTTTTTTTTTCATTCCCTAGCTTGTTCACAGTACCTTGGGGCTGATATACGCTCACTAGAAGCCTCCAAATAACTCATCTTTTCATTCCTCAATTTTTATTTTATATATTTTTAAGGCTTCCTCTTCTTGCAAGTAGTGGATAACTGGAAATAAAAGAGCTTTTTTTCCAAAACTGTCCCACACCACTTGTTCCCCATGATCTCTCTGACTCAGTCAATAAAAGAGCAGGACAGCTGTCACTACCCCTGCATAGACAAAGACACTGACTGTGTCATGATATCTCCTTTTCCTTAAAACTTGTGAATCCTCCTTCTGCCTCAGGAATCAGATTCCTTGAGCTGCTGTACCAAAGTAAGGAGCTGGCTTTTCAGTGTCTACCATAATCTTGGCTTTTTTACACGAGACAGAAAAAGCAGGCTGGGTACCGGGGTGGGCGTATGTGAGGGGTGGCAGAATACGGCCCAGTGTGTTCTTCCTATCAAATACACTTGACAAACTTTAATGAAAAGTCTTCTCTACTTCCTACTAACAGATGTTTCCAATTTTTTCTCTCTCAGCACTTTAAACCACCATCTTTAGTTTTCATGTCTAAGAGACATTATTATAGGATACATCATAATGATATACTGTACATTCATATACAGTATCCCATACAATGACTAGTTGATTTATAATTCAGATCCAATAAAGGGAAAAATTGATTTAACTGATGACTAGTGAAATACTAAATGCATTACAATGTTTGAAAAGAACATCCTTTTCTTGCAATGCGAGTGACATAATAAAATTAAATATGGATATAAGATAATGCCCATTATTATTAGGCAAGTGGAATCAAAGGGAAGAAAAGGAAGAAAAGCAATCTCTATGGATCAAGGGATGCCTAAACTTCCTCTTCAAATGTACAAAAGCCTGAAGACAAATGGAAAAATTTCACAAATAAAGTAAATTCAAATAATCTTGAATTACAGTATAAAGTTAGTTTTCCATTAACTGGTCTTTGTCCATCAGGACTTGCAGCACCGCTGTCACATTTGGGTACCATACCGGGGGTAAATGTGAATTCCAGGGGTCATTACCTTTGGGTTTTTGAGCTCTGTGATAAATATTTGTTTCCCTAACCCATGAAGCAGCACAAAGCCACAATTTAGCCCCACATCCAAGAAACTCATATCCTTGTCCTACACCTCACCCCTTCACCCAGCAAAGCCCTGACTGAGGCTCATCCCCATCTCTCACCCCGTCCCAGAATACTCACACAATCAATACCGAGGCGACGCAGCCACTAATTTCCATGTCTCATTCCAGAAGCTTTATGACTGCTCGCCTTTTCCCTGTGCAGCTGTGTGGGCAAGGAGCCTGCCTGGGGGTGGTGGGGAGAGCATCAGCAGGTAGGAAGCACAAAGCCAAGGTACCAGCGAGCTGCCTCAGCGTTTGGAAGAGCTCCTCAACATATTGAACATTTACAGGTCAGAAATCGAGGCCAGGCACCCCAGAAGTAGCTGAGATTTTAACTTTCTTTAAGCATCTGCTGGAAGTCAGTCACTCCAGCATTTGCACGTATCTTTGTTCTTCCAGATGGGTAAATTGCTTCTAACACAAAATAACCCCGAAAGCGGCTGTGATTGCTCATACAGACTTAGATTGATGGTCAAATTTTTATAATCCTAGTGCAGTAGTTTTTCCCTGTAGGAACATGTGTATTTTGCTTCTGGAGAAGCAGTGGCAGGCAGTAATCGCTGCTGGAGCCAATGGAGTTTATTGTATTGAAAGAATCATACAGTCGTTATAACCAAAATAACACCCAAGTACCGGCACTAAGCTACACCTCATTTCACTGTTGCATCAGAGACATTTTTTAAAAGACTTTAGTGATTTCAGATATCTTACAGAAAAGTTATTATATCTGCAAATCTTTCCGGGGTTTTAACCTATATTATGGAATTCAACAAAACATTATTAGCCAGCTCAGAAAAAATGCACCAGCAGGATCTGGGGGTCAGCTAATTTGTGCTTAAACACCTCCATTTGCATGTGCAAAAGTGGATAATTATGCTCCTAGTTGCCCATTCATGTGTACAGATGGGTGTACCCACACATTTTTGTGGGATAATTTTTGGAAGCCTATAGAAAATATGGTCTTTAAAGATTTTAATAAGGTTGGCAAAACATACTTTTTCTGCATAAAATTATGTAGTTCCCAAGTCTAAAATTACTTTGATTTAAAAATGAAAATTGGCAAGGGATTAATCCATAATATGGTCTAATTACTTTTTTCTTAAAAATTAAATGGTCAAGATCTTAACTCAGAATAGTGGTTACTGTTCGTGAACTGAAACTAAGAAACAGAACTGAATAAGGGATTTTATTAGGTGTCTAAATACGTATTTAGCTAATAGAATCCTCTTACCTCTGGCTGAATAACAGGTATAATAATTCTGAAAGCATATTGAGTTTATACATCTGAAGCATAAAGCCCTACTAATTATATTTTTATGAGACTGAAATGCAAACTGGCCAAAGCTTGGAAATAAAAAGTAGAACTGACTTGCTGTCATTAACTTGTAAAAACACATACATTCATGAATACACACACTCAAACAAATAAAGGGAGAGAAATACAGACAGACTCAGTAGATGTCAAAAACAGGTCATTAGCACATCTTTCGGCCCTTACCGATGGCACTGTCAGCTTTTATTTAACCTTTGCATTGTTTAAAATGCTGAAAGTTTAATTTTTATTTATCAAAGTGGACTCAGCTATGTTCAAAGGGTATTTGCCAGTCTGCAACGTATAGGGCTTGCTGAGCACTGCTCGATAAACAGATCAGGTTGTCAGTGAGGACTGAATTTTCCCTGTCACGTTCAGCGGGAAAAACAATATTAAAGCAAGGATACTTTTTCATGCTCTCTGGTATTTTATTATTTCTTTGTTTGCAGAGGTTAGTTCTACCAGTAAGTAAATATCCCTGCGAATTTCTCTTTGTCCTTCATCAATCAGAACCGGTCAATTATCAGACTAGTGCAACTAGATCAAAACTCCAGGCTGTGTAGTCATATTACCACTCATATTATTACTAAAAGCGCATCTATATTCCAAACTGGGATACCATAACCCCTTTGTCATTTTCCAATAAAAAAGACCATACCAAATAGGCAGAGCACACCGTAATTAGCAGCTGGCAGAGAAAGCTGTAAATCTGTATGAGTTCTGAACGATTTGCTTACATTGTTGCTTTGTTGACAAATGATGCTGTACATGTTAATGTTCCTGAAATGTCCCCATTGCACCTGACGTGCCAATAAATGCCAGCCAGCTGTATGAATTATGGAAATAAGATTTTTGTTTATGAAGGTATCCCAGACATTTATTTTACTGCATGCCTCTTGACAGATTTAATGTCTGGAGTTACATTGAGAAGATATTTGCTACCTGACATAATGGATAATGGAAACTTTAAAGGCTTTTTTTAATGATGAGACTAATATTTTTTTTTTTTTAATTTTACCTTGTGGCTACGCATTTACTCTCGATATAAAGCTTGCATATTTTAAATGAAATGATACTAAATTGTTCCTAATGTACCATGAGTTAGATGAAGCCAGTGCCGCAGCGTATGAGAGAACAGAGGAAAAGTAGCTCTGAGAGCTACTAAAACAAGAGCACTACATGCAAGTTTCCCTATTTCTCTGAGTTTATTTTATCTCCTGTGCACATTCACTAGTATATCATTAGTGCACAAAGGTAGCAGTTAAATCTCAGGCATTTCAAAGTACGATAAAAATCTTTTAACAGATGTATTTATAGCAGGCTCCATAAAACATTCATTTAATATGCTAAGGCAAGGCACAGAGAACATAGAAACTTGTACAGCTACTGCCTATATTTAACTATATTTAACTGGATTCAGAACCAAAAAATCTGTTACTGAACTCTGAATATTTAAAAACAAGGTGTGTGTTCTTAAGTAAGACTCACAAAAAATCCCTGTAAGTATTGGAGTCATGAAAACTCTTATTCCAACCCTGCTTTTAGCAAGCATCCTTATTCTAGCCAGGGAAAAATTATCTCAGTTATCCCATCTCTGAAACAAACTCTGATCAGACTTGTCTAGGGACAGGTTTACAGGTTACTCCAAGTTTCCCCCAAAGCTGGTACTGCTGTGGAAGGGCCCCGAAGCTGTCCCAGCACCAGGGTGAGCAGCAGGTGCTGGCTCCCGGGAGTCCCAGCCCTGCATTTTCCCTGCCCTGTGAGTTAGGGAACCTGATTCCTGCTCCAAAGTGGAAAAATTTCGCCTGGCAGAAGAGCCTGTGCTACGCAAGCTCTTCAATTCTTCCTCTATTAGCACATGTTAGTGTATTGTCAAGAGGAACAATAGCAACCCCACAAACTATTTATTCCATCAAGAACAATTTATTGTCTTTTGTAAGTTCGTTTCCAGCTTCTGAAGCTCAAGAGAGAAAAATCTGCTGGTTCTTTAAAACTTCAGATGTTAGGGACTATTTGTAGTCATCATATAAATGGGGGTGGTAACCAAATTAACCAAATTCATTTTGCAACCACAAATCATTCCTATTAAAATACTCCCTTCTCACCCCACCTCAAAAGAAGAATAAGAATAATAAGAAAAAAAGGCGTCCAGATGGTTAAAATTATTTTTAAGCAAATATTTAGTGGTTACAGTTGAATTCTTCTGGCACACATTCTCCACTACAAAAATGACACCCCACATTCACTGTGTTAACCATTTTCCAATGTGCCAGCCAAATGAATGCCTCAGAGAACACACACACACACACACACGTTATGGAAGCATTATCAGAAATGCTATAGTTAAGGTTCCTTTGCAATTTGGGCAGAAAGCGAGGCTATTTTACACTGTGTGGTAGAATTTCGTCTCCAGGTATGGCAGGCAACTCCTCAACAGAGAGCTGAGTTTTCTACAGCAATCCCTTTCTTGAAGCACAACTGGTTTTCAGCATATTCCTTTACTGCAAAATGTCACTGGAAATTCTGTTTGGGGAGCGGGGGGAAAAGGCTTGCAACTCTACATTCACAGCAACTGCCATCTCCATATTTTGCACAGTTTAGGAGTGTTTCACTAAAAGACAAAAAAATGCCTTCTTTTATTTGCTATACCCTAATTTTAGCCTGTGTAAGAAGAAGCCCAAGGAGCTCCATTTGTTACTCTGACAGTTGCTTTAATTCTCCCATGTTTTTCCTCGGGCTCATTCACACACTGACCCACACTACTTGGAGCACACTGAGGGTGTATCCCCGCGTTTCCAAGAGATTTGACAACCACCACCTCTGCACACACGCCCCTCTGTGCTCCCAGTTCGCACCCCAGAGCAGACTGGTGGGAGGCTGATGGGTGGAAGCAAGAGCACTGGCACCAGTATGGTGCTGGCTGCGGTGATGGACGGCCGGGGAAGGTGTCCCCCCGTGCAGCTCCTGCAAACTGGTTGCTCCAGTCTGGCATCCCAGGAGGCTTGCCAGATGGAGAAACCTTCTCCGCAGCAGAACTGCAAGCTGTGCTTCTCGGGAAACTCGAGGCTGTAACCCTTTCCCTCTTCCTCCACATACCCTGTTGCTTCCAGATTTCTTTCGATGCCTACATGTAAACAACCGAGACAAAATCTTCATTTCTCAGAGACGCACAAACTTAACTCGCTTTTAATCCTTTTTCCAGCAAATTAACCCCAGATAACTTAACACTGTATATATAGCTTTGGGAATAGAAGCTAATTCATTCTAGGTCAGAGCTAAAACTGTGCATGTGATCCGCATGAAACGGATGAGTGTATTGTGGATGCTCACATATTTTTAAGCAGAAGAGAAGTTTGTTGTGAAGTTGCAGTGCTTGGGTATCATATTTGCATGGGCTGACTAAGGAGTTGTTTTGGGCAAAAATTAAGGTTGGTTATCCAGTGATCTTCTTTACCCTTAGCTGATGAGACACTGCCAGTAAAAGTTCTGATGAAAGCAGCAATGTAACATCAACAAAGGTTTATTTTGGTAGAGATTAAGGTCTGAATTATACATATTTTTTAAAAGAAAGGAAATACACAGTTCTCTGTCTGTGTATGTGCATATGCACACCTGTTTTACATTGGTGTAACTCCTCTGATCTCAGGGTTTTACATCAGGATACTGAAAGGTAAATCTGACCCATACCAGAAAGCCTCCAAAGGGCTAACTCTCATTATTTTTGTTCCAAAAGCCTATATTTTGCTCAGTGGAAGATTAAAACTAATGTGTAGCAGAAGAACAATGTAAGGAATCCCAGGGTAAGTCTCCATCCTCCTCTGGGTGCCTACACAGTGGGGTAGTGCAGGAACTCGGGCTCCACTATCCATTTTCTCTTTCACGTGCATGGAATTCATTGAAAGTAATGGGAAGGAAATTATAGCAGTCTCACAGGTCTCTAACAAGAGATCACTATGTGGAAAAATGTGACTTGTCAAGGGCTACTTTCTTTGTATTGTTTCATCAGAAAAATATACCAGAAAGAATAGCTGAAATCTAAAAGCTTTGCATTCCTCTTCCAGTACTAAATCAAACCAGATATTGGTAAAAGGTGCAATTTCACTGGAGACATACCAAAAGGTGATAATATTCCTATTGACTGAGGCCAGTGGATGGCATAAAACATACACTCCTTTTCCAGTACCTTATTCCACGAATATTTGCATTTTCCCTCTGCAGTCCACTGTTTAAGTAGTCCGTTTACAACCAAGAAAATAAACACACAAATACCAAATAAACAAAGGGAAGGGATCTAATTAAAGGCTAAATTTACTTACTTTGGGGGAGCAATTACTCTCAAACATTCTTGCTCCTTCCTCATATAGGTAAAAGTTCACTACACCAAGGAAAAATATATCAATCAAGCACAGATAACTTGTATTTGTGGAGGACTAAAACAATATATGTATTCTTCGAAGTTTCCCATGTGTGTTCCTACAGAAGAGAGGAGCAGAGCAAACACCCGTCACAGCAGGGGGTGCTGCAATCGAACACCCCCTGAAAAGACAACGGGGAGTGGGAGGAGAAGCGGCCACCAGGGCCAGGCTTCTGTCGCGTTGCACTTTCTGATCGGAAAGCAAGCCCCAGGGAGATGCCTCTGTGCAAGGAGGGTTTGCAGGGCACTGCTCTGCCAGGGGCCGGTTGTAGAAAACGTTACCTGTCTCGCTCCCTATTACTTATGCTCTGTGCTGAAGAGTGGCATGCTGATTAATTACTACTCTAAAGTGCTTATAAAGCATCGGTCCAAGGCAGGTTTACTAGGTTGGGGCCTCCTGTGATTTATTGACTAAGGAGAAAAGCAAAGGCCATTTGTGAAGGAGCATTTTATTCTGGATGGAGGAAAAAAAAAAGTAATTTAAATTACTCATCCTCTGCTCCCCTCAAATTAAAGTGTCTGACACTGCAGAGCAAACCCAAAGACTTTCTTCCTCTGAAATTTATGCAAAAAGATAAACAGAAATAGTTTTACTCCACTTCTCTTTAAAACACATCCTGAAAATGGTAAGAAAAGAAACAGTCTGAATCAACTGGCAAGAAAGGTCTGAAATGTTTTCTTTTGCTGATATAGGGAGCTGATTAGAAAACTTCAAAATAATTAGAGCAGAAATTCTCTAATACATTTGGCTTTTTCAAGACTGTTGTTGGAAAGGAAGAAGAGAAAGCAAAGCACAGGCACAGTCACACACACACGAGGCATGTCCACAGGAAGGATTCATTTGGTTCTGGTTTGTCTCTGTTGCTACTTTGCTTTTTTTTTCCACCAGTAGTAAACTGGCACTTTGGGTTTACTTTGCTTCACTTACTAAAGCCTTTTAATAGTATATAGTGCAGGAATGTGAGAGAAAAAGATTCCCATATGACAGAGATCCTTTGATATTGTTACTTCAACCAAAACTTTGAAATACAGTAGCTGGCATATGACAATTTTTCCCCGAGTCTTAAAAACTTTGATTTACTTAACTGCTGTCGCTGATGTGACTCACAGAAAAGAAAGTATGAAAAGACTGAGAGAGAGTCATGGCTCATGTGTTAGTCTATTTGATGGCACAGGATTATATGGGAAAAAAATTAGTGCAGTCTGTAAAAGGAGTCCACAAAAATTATTGGCAGCAAAGAAAAAGAGAAGATAATGTCAAATACTTCCAATACTTTTATCACTCTTTCGACACAATATTATGCAAATTTTCTATTACAATTTATTTCTGTGCAGTAGCTAAAGGTACAGTAAGCAAGGGAGTAAGTAAACACGCAACCTACACCTCAGCAGAGCTTTACAGTGTGAGAGCATCAAAGATACCCTTGGAGTTGTTAATTCTATTGGAAGAAATTAAGATTTCCCCCAGAGTGAGAAAAGGTGATTTGGGAATACCCACCCCACTCCACCACTGGCAGTCTGTGCAGTCCCAACTACTCGCTTGCGATCACCTCCAGAGCAGATTGCTGTGAGCTCTGGAGGCAGCCTGGAGAAGGGCATCAAACGGGTAGGATCCAAATTCCCTGCCTGCCAGTGCATTGTCCTGCCCCAGACATGACCACCTACAGCCACCATGAACCCACAGTTTAAAGGTGATTATCAGAGAATCATAATCCTGGAATGGTTTGGGTTTGAAGGGACCTTAAAAATCACCTCGTTCCAGGCCCCTGCCACAGGCAGGACACCTTCCACAAGACCAGGTTGCCCTAAGCTGGCCTTGAACACTTGCAGGAATGGGCATTTGTAGGTCTAACATGTGCGTTAGGAGGCACTGACACCACAAAGCTGAAGGAGGGGAGGATTTCCTCCAGAACCTGCTGAGATACCTTGTCCTTTGCCTGCTTGCTTTGCTCAGGGAAAAGGACCTGCCTCTTACCTCTCTGTGGTGTAGTTTACCTATATGTAAAATGAAGACAGTGCTTGCCCTCGAGGGGTGTAGAGAAGCTTAATTAAGCAGGAGATTCTTAGCCTTAATCAGACTTCTCTCACTTGCTAAGTACATGGGAAATCCTTCCGTTCAGGAACAAACTTGACACCGTGACAAATGAATCAGCTTCCTAACCATTCTGCCTTTGGGAATTATTTTCCTTGGGAACAGATATTTATGAAGCTATAAAAAAATAAAAAAAAAATTACCCAAAGCAAACAAAAAACCCTCTAAACCCCCACATTTCTATCACTGCTGATGTTTTCCCTTCATATTAAATGTTTCCCGCAACTTCATTTTATTGGGGATCCTGCCTTTGGGAATTAGGTGAGGACATGTATGGCAGAAGATGTGGTAGGTGTGTAAGGGGCAACTTCTTCATCTCATCCCATCCCATCTCTCGACCACAACCTTTTCCCTCTATGGCTATGACGATTTAGGAGAGAGGCGATCCCATCACCATCACTGCCACAAAGAACTAAGAACAGGTCCTGCCAGATGCTGGGCAGGTTTGGTGACACCCAGAGCCTTCTGTGCAAGGACTTTAACATGGTTTGAGAAGCTCGGAAGCATTAAGGTAGAATCCAAAAGCACAGAGGGTCACATCTGTTTTAAAGCCAGTGGGTTATTTCTAAATAGAGCCAATAAAGACAGGCAAGAGCATTTCAAAGAAGTCAGATCTCAGTGATTTCACTGAAATGTTATCTATTTGTGGCATAAATAGATGCAGAGCCAAATAATTCTGAAGTATCTAAATTCCCCCTTCCCTCTCCCACTCGCAGAATCTGCTTTAAAGCAAAAATATCAAATTAATACGAGAATGATAGTTCTCACGGTATGTCCTGCCAGCCTAAGAAGGTACAGAGAATATCCTGAGAAACTCTGTTCTTAGGAAATATTAAGTCCAGTTTTGAAAGCTATTAAGGGTTCACAAAATTAGGAGAAATATCCAAAGTTTTGGTATCTGACTAGAATAAAATTAGAACTCTGGCCCTCTGAGAGTAAATCAACAGTGTGCATGTGAAACATGTTTTTTCCCCTCCTAAGCAAAGCACACCAGTGGACCCGGCAGAGGCAGAAGAGGTTGCAAATATAGCACACTCCTTTTTACCAGTGGGTACTCTTGGACCCAGCTTCTTCTGCTCTGCACCCGCCTGCTGGGAGGAGATCTGAGGCTGGGGCTTGACGCGAGATGAATCTGGGCCAAGTTTATTCATTTTCCAAATCGTGATCTCGGCGATGCCTTCCCATTCCCATTCCTCCTGTCACACCATTCCTCTGGAGTTTTGGCTCTTCCCCAACCCAACCTCCCCCAGCTCTCCTGGGATGCTCCCGGACACGAGCCCTGGCTCCGTGGTGGCTTCCCCAGGGAGACCTGGCTGACAGGACTGAAATACAAGCTTAGCAGAGGAATGTCCCCACTGTTTTACTCTCCAGAAGCAGCAGAGCTGGGATTATTTACAAAATCTCCTGGGCCCTCCCATGCCCTGCTCAGCTCCTCTTCCTGCCCGCCTTCATGGAGTACCCAACCAGGCAGAGCCTTCCTGATTTCTCACCCCAAAGATGGTTTTCCTACACGTAGTGATAGAAAGTCCCTCCATACAGACTCTTTCTGGCTCCAATCCATATTATTTTCTGCCTGTGCTCCTCCACCACTGTGGTTTTCTTCCCAGTTCCCATGTAGGGTCTATTTCTTCCTCGGGAATGGGATGGTTAACAAGGAGACAATTCCATTTAACAGTCCCGAGCAGTTGTTTGGGTGGTTTCAGCACACTGATGGAAAAGTTGCTGCGGATGGTGCTCAGTGCCTGTTAAAAAAGCCCTCGCCCAGCCCTACCCACTCATTTTGACTCGCCGGGCTCTGCGTCACTGTCCCCTGAACTGCACCTACACAAGCCAGAAACTGGGTCACTGAACCAATCTGGGTTAAAAATATCCCAGATATTCTTTAATGAAGTGTCAGCAACTATTCTCAGGCTGAAGAGCGACTAGAACACCTCCTAATAATCTTGCTTACATATGCAAAAAGTACGCCCTAATCTAAAATGTATTTATAATATAAAGTGGAGTTCAACATTTGACCCGAGTGTATCCCACTCTGTCACACAGACAAAGGAAATAAAAATGTGTTGCTTAATTTCCTTGACAGCAAAAAAACCCAAAACAAACAAGAAACCTCACACATATATGTCTAGGCCAATATATATGATAATGTGAAACAATGAGTTAGACTTTTCAAGGCCATGCTGAAACTCATATTGTCAGTTCTAAAACTGCAGCCGACAAACGCAATTCTTTTTTTAATATGAAAAATCTAAATAAATAAATACATCCTTAAAACTTCCTTGATTCAAACTTTTACTGAGTTTTTATAGAGTTTGGAAGGGGAAGATTTTACAGCCAGGGATGTGAACGGTTGTAGAAAAAACAACATAATGATAATTATTATTAGTTTCTGTTGGTGGTGGTAGTTTATTATTATTACTATTATTATTATTATTATACTATTGGTGGTGGTATCACCATCTGGATTATTATAACCACAGGAGTGACAAGATGCCCTAATCAGATCCATGCCCTATTGTGTCAGGCGTTATAAAAGCCCTTAGTGAGAGTGAGGAAAAAGTTTGCGATCGAAGCAGTTAACGCAGACAAAAGGTGCAGCGAGAAACGGAGGCACAAAGAGAAGAACTGACACCAGAGCCCGTGATGAGAGACAACGTTAAGCCTCCAATATCCAGAGTTAGCATCTATTTAAACACAGGTTTATTTGTCTAGACAAATATATATGTATTAATGCATATCACATCATGCAGCTTGAAGCAAGTATACCAAGATTAACAGAGGAAAAAAGGAAAAAACTGGGATTTACATGGCTAAAATATTTCAATTAAAACTGGACTGATTAAAAGTGTCGTAGCACAGAGCAAACATGAGACTGAGCTTTGCTGGTGACTAACTTCAGTCAAAAACAGTGTTCAAACCACAACCCATTAAAAAAAATGAAATAAAATTCTCAGAATAACTGTTGGTAGGATCTGACCATGATTCTAACAAGCCATGGCACTGTACTTCCTACTGGGATATGGACAGCAAATAAGGAACTTGGTGGTATTCCAGCCGAGGAAGACTCTGGTTAAAAGCAGTCAGATACTGCATTTTCTAGCAGAGAAATTTCTTTCAGCTCTTACAACCAATCATTAAGTTCCTGAGGTCAAAAAACCTCTCTTGTATTTTACATATTTGATAATAATGAGTTAACCATGAAACAAAAAGACATATTAATTGTTTTTAATATTTTTTTTCTACTTCGATGTTGATTTGTATTATAATTGTAATAATTCAAACATTTGGCATTATGTATTTTCTCTTACATTTACTTTGTTAGGTGCCTTACAAAGACTGTTTTATTGTGAGGCTGATATAATTAATTTTTTTAAAGAAAATATCTTTAGACTTATTCCTGTTTAAATAGGCCAGATATTTCAGCCTCATTTACAGATGTGAACATGCCCAAAATATTTCAGCAGCTTAAGCCCTTTTTCCGCGTTGCATTTAAACAGTCAGTTTTCAAGAGCTGCTTTTTGTTTCAAAGTTATTTAAAGTCTCATCTTGTTATTAGGCTACGCTGAGTAATCTAGAGTTCAGGTTTGCACACGACAGTTAATAATTTGAAATTCTAGAACAGAAGAATTCAAAATTAAGCCTTACACTACCTAGAAAATAATAGTTATTTTTTAATCAATGGAAAATAATTTAGTCCTGAATGGAACTGGGTTTTTTTAGCAAACAAGTTTTTTGCTCTAGTGTTCAGCTCAAATTCATAAAAACAAATAGGCAAAATGACATTTAGCTGCAAGATCACATTTCTCTAAAGATAAACTGTAAGCTCTGCACAGCCATTGCTACCAAACGTTGTTTATCCGAGCTTTAAATTCTACTCCCAAATTTGAATAGACTGCAGAGCTAACAGTGTTTCTGAGGAGCAATATCAAAATATGTGCCTCCTGGGTCTAAAAACCACAAGTTATTTTAGCTTCTGCTAAGAATTGAGGGATTAAAAAAAAAAAAAAAAGGTGGAGTACAGTAAGTAAATAAATAAACACATTATCTACCTTCATGACCTTGCTGTTCCTGCAAGCAAACAGCGTCCATCATTTGTAACTTGACTTTCCATAAAAGTAACAGTTCATAAAAATCTGTGAAACTACTACCGGGAACAAACAAATTAAACAATGACAATGTAATAAAATAAAACTGCTGTTCTACTTCTATAGCAGAAGAATTGCTTCTTCGCTGGGATTAATACATCTTGCAGAAAACAATTTTAAATAATGTGTAACATATGGATTCGGCTTTTATTATTCTTCTAAAAGAAGACAATTATATTTATGTGATAAACTGTTCAGTGTTAGTAGCATAATGTTTATATTACTGGCCACTTAAATAGTCTTTGGCATAGTTTTATAAGGAACAGAAGCCTCCAGATCTTTTGAAATCCATCTTACAAAGTAAGTCCTGTCTGTTACTTGGAATGCAATGATTTTACGTGGTTTTCTTGCTGGGAAAAAAAATGTACTGTAGGTAATCTCGTTGTTAAACTGCATGCATGATAACTTTCTGATGTTGTAGCTACAATTCCTATGGCATTTTAGGGCTTTCTAACGAAAAGTGTGACAGCCTTGAGCTGTCGGGAAATAGGAGGGGAATTAAAAAAAAAAAAAAAAGAAAAACCAGCAACTTTCAATTTTAACTTTTTGGAAAGGAATGGTCATGATACACTATTTTCTGTACTAAACCTTTTCAAGGTGTTTTTCCTTAATCTCCTCGCTCCTATAAGCAGCTAGTTGCCCTGGTCTCTGATTATGCTGGGAGATTACATTTAAGAAAAGACTGAGTTTCGGGTAGTTTTCAAGGAGCTGCTTTTGTCCCCATTATATTCCAGATAATTTTCAAAGAGATTACACAGGAGCCATAGGAGTATTTATCTCACTATCTCTCCCTGTGCTCCTGAGCCGAAGCTGCATGCATTTCTAAAGGAAAAAGAAACCAAATAAATGTTTTCTGTGGCTGCTGTGTACACAGAATTTTGTAGTAAGCAACACTGGCAGCAGCCTCTCTGCATTGCTGGGGTTCTGCTGTCCTGTGTGTCAGTCACATAACAAGATGATTTGGAAAAAATTATGCAGGGTGAATAAATGTATTTATCTGGGTTTATCTGAAAAAAAAAAGAGAGAGGGGGAAAAAGAAATAATAACAACAACAGTTTTGGGGCATGTTACTGTCCTCATTCTTCACTGCTGAAGTAGCAGTTTGGTATTTTCAATTCCCCACTTCTCGACTGCTTTAAAAAGTTGGGGTTGTTAACAAAAGATAAAGAGTGTAACCTAATGGAAGCGAAATCTGCATATTCAGTTAATTTGGGATTTATTATCCTAGTAACTAGACTTGCAACTGTTCTAAAACCGTTTTGACTGAAGACTTGAGAACAGTACGAGTGGATGGCTACCCCCACCCCCATTCTTAAAAGAAAACCTGTGCCTGCTGCTTCCAATTTAGTGCAATCATGCCTCTTACTGGCCAATACAAGATGCAGCATTAGCTGTCACATGCAAATGAGTATTCATAGGGACTTTGAAATGTGCAATAAAGAATAAAGACACGCATTCTGTGAATAATTGTTTTCTTTTATAAAACTGGATCCAAAAGGGAGTGCCATTTCACCCAGAGTCTATAGCCTTTCTATGGTTACAATCTGCTGTTGAAGCCAGATATTAGGAATGAAATGTGGATAAATGGAGGACTCCAGTTTCCCGTGCTGTCAATCTTTCACAGTATTATATTTGCTTAACAAGAAATAATCCAACCCGTGTTTATGGTTCTTGCTATCTTGCTTTCTCTTCCAACTGAGACTTTGAAATGCATAGGGATTTGTAATAAAGTTGTCCACCTTGCATTAGCTTTTTTTGTTCAAAGCCCAACCTAAATTCTTCATTTTCAACAGCACAGACACACGAAATCACACAGCAGTACGAGCTTCACTGCAAACCTGAAGTCTTTGAAAGCACTCTAAAATCACTCACCAGGAGGACAGAGGAGGAATAACTCAGATTTTTAAGGCCTATTTACACACAGAGTGGGGAAAAAAAACCCAAACCCAACAAGCTGTATGCAGACACATACATTTGTGGAGCTGTGAACAGCCAAGCTGAGTTCAGACACACACACACACCTATTCACCAAGCCTGCAGCCAGAATGCCTCTTAGAGAACAAACAGCCATCAGCACGTATTGCTATCAAATCATGGCTTGATGTGGCCTCATCTACACAGGCAAGACCCCAAATCCTCAGTAAAGCAGTGGGAAGAAATTAAGCAGGTGCCCGAATTGCAGCACCTTTGCAGCGAACTGCAGGGTCAGAAGTTAGACTCGATGGTTCTTGTGGGTCCTTTCCAACTCAGGATGTTCCATGACCCTTATGGTAACCACAGGAAGCACCTCAGTAAATTCAGACTTCTCCAAGGTGGACCAGAGGTGGATAAAACCAGTGAGCCAGCAGGAAGAAGGAAAGCTAAGGATAAATGCTGCCTGTAGCATGGGTAGGAGTGACCAGTGCAGGCCAGCATGGGGGCTCAGCAGAGGGAAAAGACCCCCTTGTAGGTAACTCAGTACCTGGGATTGTGTTTAATCTGAAAATTAGAGGACTCCAGCTCAGCCAGAGCTCCTCAGCAGGCAGGATGCATCCCTGCAGGAATCTCAGGAAGGTGATCAGAGAGCTGGGACTGCATTTTCCCCTTCCTCTAACGTCAATAATTCCTTGTTGCCTTGTTTACTACACACCTTTGCTCTTTGAGAGCAATCTCTTCAAACACAGGTACACACTTGCAAACACACTGAAGAAATGAACCCCTGACATTATCATTCACAACTGATACAATTACTGTAAACAGATGCATAAAAGCGTGAGGGGGAATTGCAGGGCTGTTTCACTACTGGAAGAAGGATTCTTACCTACAAGGGCTGAGCACAGTGACCAAACCCATCCCTTGGCTGCCTGCTCACTCCTGTGATCCAGGCTGGCAGGAAGACAGCTGGTTGTTTTCAGCTTTTGATCCATATTGTGCCTCCTAAGGGAGGTGAAAAGGAGGGCGACCATAGGGCTAAGGCAGAGGGTTTGAAACAAGGAGACTCGGTTTGTATCCCTGAATCATCACAAACTTCCGTAGGCATGTTACTCAGCTCCTCATTTTCCTACTTACCAAACATAGCTAGCAATATTTTGGTATCTCACAGAGATGTTAGCACAAGCCCTTCAACATACATATCTGCTCATACATTATCTGGATGGAGTCATTTCCAAAACCGACTGCAAAATACTCACAAAACGCACACAGCTCCATGAGGCTTAGTCATGCCAAACACGAAGCGTGGCCACACATCCCTGCAACCACAGGAATGCAAACCAGGACCTCATCCCCATGTAAAACGTACCTGGGGGTCCTCAAGGACTGGGTCCCTTTACTCTGCAGACCCAGCACAGAGGAATTTAAATTATTCATGCATCTTTGCCCTGCTGTCTATGGCACAGGTGGCACTGCACTTGGAGAAGCATCACAGGGGAGACCCGCATTTGAAGACCTAATTTGGCTTTGCATTATCCAGAGCCCCAAATCCACATTTCAGAGGGTGACTGCAGCCTTATCCGCAGTCTCTGTACACAGTAGGGACTTGGCAAACGGAGTTTGGTGAAATGGCACGGCACACTACATAGGAGACTGACTATAAATCAGCAGATTTTGGCTCTGCTCCTGGCTCTGTCACTGATTTACCATGGAAACTTGGGCAAATCTTTTACTCTCCCTATCCTTCATTTTCTGTACCCATAATGTAAAGATAATGATGCTGCTTTGCAAGCTCTTTTGAGATCCCGAGATGTTAAGTGCTAAGTGCATTTTATTAACATTAATAGCACCCAACCGAGAGGATGCTGTACAGCACTAGCCTGGCTGTCCCCAGAAAACAGATTGGTGTGGGGAAAGTGTGCATTTGTTAAGCAGCTTAGACACTGCTCATTCCCATAATACTTCCACAACACACAGGAACAAGATCTGACCTACTAAAACAAAAGGAAAAAAAAAAAATACGCCATAAGGAGAAAATTTCTAATGTGACCTGTCATCTTATTTCCAGCACAGGAAAACTTGGGGATTTACTGGAGATTATCAGTGTTGCTGCATGTGGTTTTCATAGCCAGCCACAACCCCAGTGCTCACAACTTGTGGTGGAGACCACTTCCATTAGCGGGCATTAATCACCATTTTATACACTCCGGCCCAGCCATTGCTGAGCAGACACTGAGTAGATGCACTTAGTTATATCCTATCACATTTTATATCCGACTCAATCTTAAAATAACTTAATTGTACTGAATTATATCCCAGCTCTTGTATTTACAGGACCACAGCATATAACAACGTATATTCTTTAAATGCTAGCAGGCTTTGTTGCTCTACACTTCAATTTTCAATGTTTCAGCTCAAATATGTATCACAACATTCACAGTAGAAAGAGCTATGAAAATTTTATTATTAATGCATGTTTTTTTCCTCTGCTGGAGATAGAACTTTGTTGTGCATGTTATAAAATGTTAAATATTAGAATTATTTAAAGTTAATAGCATGCCAAAGAAAATGACTAATAATACATTATACAATTAGATGCCTTTCATATGAGCGAATCCATTAACAAAATAAAATACATTCAAACAGAAGACTTCTGATTTGCAATTTTTAGCAAGGATTGCCCATGTGTAAAGCTAAATTATTTATTCTTTTTAAAAAAAAAAAATTGCTGGATACATCAGTTTGCAATTATTAGCATTATGTTTGGATGCTTTATCGTGTGGCTCTGATTGAGAAATATGTATCTCTAAGTTGCTGTAGCATCTTCGTATATGCAAAGCATTAAGCACAAAAAAACAAAAGTTTCTTTCCTCAAATTCAGCTGATGATACCAGAAGCCCTCGGTATTGCTCTTTTAGCTGTTTGGGTGTCTTTTTGTTATCACCCTTCAGCCCAGATGTCCTCACAGTTTCACAACTCCACTTTCCCCACCCAAGTGTACCTTGTTTTCTAGATAGGATCAATTCCATCCCACCCCACCCATACAGATCTCAAGTCTGGCATCATGCAGCTCCACCTAAATTTATTCAGATGCTATGTACTGGTTTCCTCTTTATTTGAAACTCGTTATCCCATCTCCTCAGCTGATTTCAACATTATCCTTGAACAAAACACTGAGCAAGCAGCTAACTTTTCTTACAGCAAGGAACAGCTTTTATCTCCGCAGTGATATAATCTTCTTGCCATTTTCCTCCTGGATTTTCCTTTTCCATCAATGCCCTGTCTCTAGAAAGGCACCCGACGCCAGCCAAAGGAAGTTCCGCCAAGAGCGAATAATCTCCTCCTTGCATCCATCTTCTCTTCACTGCTGCTGTCTACTTAATTAAGTCGTTCTCAATCTTCTGTATCATAAGCACATGTTGGTTGATGGGAATGTGTTTTGAAATCCCTGTTTGTTTGTTTTTTAATTATCTGATTACACCGGAAAAAAGGAAAAAAAAAAAAAAAAGAAAAAAGAGAAACCAAGAAAAGATCTCTCTGGTGTACTACAAGAAGTATAAATCCAGCAAAGCACACCATCTTATTCTCTTGCAAGAGATTTTTTTTACCTCCACTCTCTAATAGTCTACCCAAACCAGTCTTTATAAATCATGGGATTTAAAAGTGTTATGAACACAACTACGGCAAATTCTGGTAACATCACTGCAAAATTCAGGTTAAAGATGCCTTTTATTATCACCTTTATTTAGCTAAGGAGAGGTGAGGAATGCCATACTTAGATTCTGCTGAGGTTTATGTCAGGATTTTGGCATAACCTAACTCCAGGCTACCGTCACCCCAAAATATCTCCTATCCATATGTGTCCCAGTGTCAGCCTAGGGTGCAAGCCATGGATCAGCCAAGTCTCCCACGTTATGTCAGTTGGTAATAGGGGGAAAAGTGTGCAACAGGGACACAGAAAAGGAATATAAACTAACGGAATTAGACACTGACTTTGAAGTAGAAGGGAAAAAATAGTATAAAATATTTATTCCATTATGTTCAACTCTCCATATCCTGATTATTTCAAAATTTGACCATGTTATGTCGTATAAATAATAATAGTAATTACACAAAGAAGAGACAATGCGTTGAAATTAGAGCCATGGATTCATAGGATGATTTCAAAAGGCATCACTCTCCCAACTCACCCCGAGGTGTTTGTCCATGTGAAGGGCTTTGATTAGGCTCAGATTGTTACAGTAGAGTTGGGAAATGGGACCTTTGATCTCGAGAGATCTAAACAATCCCTGTTACTTGTACTGACAACAGGCGTGGTACAGGCTGAATGGTGTTAACATTCGGATGAGAGCTGAAAACCCAAGTGAGAGCTGTGCTACATTCTCACTTTTAAGACTCTGGTATCATGCATAACTTCAAAATTAAAATACAGTGTGACTACCTCTCCAAGTGTTTAAATTAATATGTTTAATAATCCCCAAATTAAAAAATCTAAAGTGTAAATTAAGACTTGGAAGAGAAGGTGAAAGCAATGTTGCTTTCTTTACATTTGCATATATGGTGTGTGTTAGTTCAGGACAATAGTTTGTGGCACTTTTCTATATCACTATTCCTTAAAGCTCTTTTTTGTGAAAAGGCTTTCCCACCAAATATGTATTCAATATTTTTATGCACTTGTATATGATGGGATTTTATTTTTGTAAAGAGAAAAAGCCAGTGGTATAGTCAAGAACAATTAATAATTTCCCCAAATACAGGCATCTAATGCTTCTTAAATGCTTTAAGACACCTCACCCAGCTTCTAACACTCAGTCTTCAAGGGCACAACTCTCCTGGAGACCCAATAGCCTTCTGAGAGTCACTCTGACACTCAGCATCCTCTCAAGTGGCACTAAGTAACAGTGATTAAGTAACTGAATCAACACCAAAATGCCCCAAGAATGTATTAAAGGAAGATGCTTTCCAGGACTCTGATAATTTGCTCATGCAAGAAATTCCACTGAATTTTTACACAATAACACCAAAAAAAATTAAAAAAAAAAAAGAGGAAAAAAGACAGGAATATTCAATTTTAAATCTATAAGAAATGATGCTATGAGCAACTTGAAAATTTCTTAAGAACAGTGTTCTATTTTCAGCAGTTATGTGTTTCTAGGAAATATCTAAGTACAAATGAGACAATCTATATAAGAACACAAGTTTCCTCATAAAAGTTTACAATTATCACAGAAGTTATACTTTAGATTTTCTCCTTTTCCTTTTTTTTTTTTTTTGCTCCCAAATTTTTTTACATTTAAGTGCTTTCCAGTTTGGCTCCCACCACTCCTAACTGATGGAGTTCAACACTTAGATGCATTACCAAAATCTCCTCCAACCAGAAAAACTGGTTGGAGCCACAACAGTTGCCCCTACCACAGCATTTATGGTTTCCCCAGTTCTCAACACACTGAACACCACAAATACCTCAATAAAGCCAAATTCCCTGGGGCAGCAACTTCTCATCCCATGGCACCCTGCAGAATATTATGCAGCGTACAGCCATATATAACACCGCCCTTTTTTGTTGCAGGCCCATTGCAAGCTCGTATTTGTCAGCTACTTTTATACACAAATCACAGATATTTACCACAGGGGAGGAAACCACCCCAAATATTAGGCCACACCACAGTCTTGTAGGACATTGAACGTGACTAACTATAAGTAGGAGCCGTGCAGATAAGTTCTCCAGGATATCTGTCTCCTCAAAGCACAAACATTCCATGCAAAATACCTTCGACACTAGGTTCGGTTTATCTATAAATGAGCCTGGCAACACCCACATTCAGGAAACAATCCCATTGTCCTAAAAATCACAGGTAGAAAGCTGTCCTGTTAATACTTTTACCAAACGACTCAATAATTTATTTCCTTTTCTTGCCTTTTCGGAGCTCTGTGGCGTGGCATTTCCCATAGCGTTACTATCAGAACAAACCCAAACAAAGAGTCACCCATGACAACGATGAGCATCCCCCAAAAAAAGGCAATCCCTCACTGCAGCACGCAAACCTCCTGTCCTTCTCAGCGGCTAAACAACACTCCTTGAGGGGTTATCAAGGAGCTCTTCAACTTCTCGAAGTGTTACTAAGCAAGACGCTATTGTAACGCAAATAGTGCTGCGGGTAGAAAAGGAATAAAAGGCATGTTTTAAATGCTTCATCATTCAATACATGCCATAAAATCCATGGTATGTTTGTGGCTGACCGCACTAACCCAGCCTGCTGCCTCTGCTGCCCCATTCCACTGGCTTATTCAGCACATGAAAAGAAAAACATGACAATACCACTCGTAAGACAAATTTTACAGAGCTAGAGATTGGGCAACTAAGACTTAGAATTCTGAATGTTTTTCTGTCTGCTTTTTTTCTTCAAACTGAACACAAAATAGTTATATTGGAAATGCATTAACCTTCAAGCTCTATCCATTTTTATTATACAATGCACATTATTTACAAAATAGTTTGAAGTATTCATTGGAAAAATTAGTATTTCCATTAGATTTTGTCACCTGACTTACATTTACAAGTACTTATTTTGGAAGTACTATAATTCCCCCCTTCCCCTCTGGAAAGAGAAGGGGAAGATATGGAAAACAAACTTTCCTTTGAATAATAATAAATTTTCTGTAGCTTAAAACAGACACAGAGAAAAAGAAGAACCCACATGAGTAACATGTGCATATTAATTGATTCACCAACTACTGTGGGCTCAATTAAAGTATTCTGTTGTCAGAGTTTTAAAGCTTGGAAAAAAAAATTTAAAAAAATGAAATTCTTGGCTACAGCTTGGCATATGCAGGTCTTAACCCAGAAGCAAGCTGTTTTATAATTATTTTTGAAAATTGCTTCAGTCCATTTTATTTTCTGTGCTTGCCTGGGAAGTGTGAAAAAGAAAGAAAAAAACTATTTTTGACTCAAGGCTTTCAAGACATTTTGGTTCTCAGCTAGCGAGTAACCCAGTTTGAGCCTGATATTTCCATAGTGAACTTTGGATCACTCTTACTGGTTTCTCAGCAAGACTGGTCACATGAATAGCTGCTGGCAGATGTGAGGAAGACTTTGCTGCCTGGGCTGTGCTTGATCACACAGGGAACATCACCAAGGCTGGAGGGTGGCTCTAAGGTTAGACCCCCAAGGCACGTTCATGTGTTTTTAGGGATATTCTTATATGTCTGAAAAATACAATCAATAACCTAAAACATCTAAAAATGTGTGAGATGGCCAGATATAAAGGGAAATCTCATCAAGGTATGCACACAAGAAATTTGGGACTGAGAAACAAAAAGGATAGTGACTGCAAGAGAGAACCATCTCTCTTTATTTCCCCCGTTTTATCCAGTGATCCTTGCTGCAATTTTAAAATAAAGCCCATGACAATCCTCTTGGACCTCCATGTTTCTAGATGCTCTCTGGGAGCTGGCAGCTGAGAGAGGATCTGATCTCCTGTGCCCACGGAGCCTTTGTTAGGGGCAGGATCAGAACCCCTGCCTGCCTTTGAAATGGATATATTGGTTTAGTGGAAAGATCTGGGTATTTTTGAATGGGAAGTTTTGTTGGTTTGGGGTGGGATTTTTTGTTGTTGTGTTGGTTTGGGTGGATTTTTTTATTTTCTTTTTTGATGTTCCTGTTTTTTGTCCCCCCCCCCCATTTTTTTTGTCTTATTTTAAAGAAATAAAGCTGTGAAAAGAAGACACTTCTCTTTCTTTTTTTTGCCCAGCTCCCTCCTCTCTCTTTTCTCCCCTCCTAAATGCTTCCTTCATAACCACCCAGCCCATTTGCGTTGACCTGGAGGCTCTGTTTCAAAGGCGGTTCCAGTCTCGTGTCAGCTCCACGGGCTGTGCCCGCTGAGGCAGAGCCAGCCGGGAAACCACTCCGGTTCCTGATAGCCCAGCTCACACAGACATATGGTCCCAGCAAGCTCATAGAATCAGAAATATTTAAAAAAAAAAAAAAAATTAAAAAAAATCCCAATATTTGTTCCTCTTCTCTGCCGGTTCATTGATAAAGAACATGTCAGTTAGGTTGAAGAATCCTGCTGGTTAAAGGTATCATCCTTAGCTGCTCATATGGTCCGGGCTCTTACTTGTCAGTTAGATTAATCCGAGCCATTTTAGAACAATAAATATAAGTGCAGATGGAATATAAACATATTGAAGATTACTGTTTTTGACGGCTGTTGTTTATTAAATCAAAAATAATGTCGAAGAGAAGATTTTGTTGATATTTCAAATGGAAAGGAAAAGTAAATTGGAATTAGATATTTCTTAGGAAAGGAAGCAAAACAAAACAAGAAAAGCAAACCCAAAAATCCAACAAACTACCACACCATAACCTCCAGAAAAGCCTATGGGTAATAAAAAAGCAGTGATTTTACCTAAAATGCCACCTATGAACAACCTTCAGAGAAGGGATATGGCACCTATAAACTCAAAACACTAGGTATGTTGAAATCCATAAAATTTCCAATTACTGCTTCAGAATTTATTGTGCACATATGGAAAATAATACTTGTAAAAGAGAAAGGGGTTTGTGCCTGGTGCTGTCAATACTGTGAAGGATGGGGTGATTATAAAGCAAATTAACAATACTTTTAAATGTGCATTCACTTATCTTTCCAATTAAATCCTTGTTAAACAACTGCACAGACAGTAATGGTGCTTCTGCAAAGCACTGATCAAGACAGTTTTATTGTAATTTTTACTCTGTAACAATTAATCAACTAGGCATTTTCTTTATTATTAAATTATTTAGTTAATAAATATTCGCAATCAGTTCACGTATTTCTGGTTCAAACTTTACTCTTAATTTTTCCCTTGAACTGAATCATATCCTGCTATATTGTCATAGGAGAAACAACAGAAATATTTTAACTCTTTTTTTTGCCACTGCAAGGTAATGAAAGGATAAGATTAAATTAACCATTTTCCCCCCTCAAAGTAGGGATATTTGGTTATCTTTGGCTGTCCTTTCCCATGTTCCACAAGAAACACACCTCTCTGCAAGAACATAATATTTAACCTCTGTAAAAATTCCCATGTTTGCCCCCGCTTTGGTACATAAGTAGAGTAACAGAGCCGTAAAAACACAGTCGTTGACCTTCTGACAGTCTGTGGTGCTTTGCAGTTAAAACACAAGGTATTCCAAATGAAATAACGGGATGCAAAGGTCATCTGCACAGCAAACACCCAGCATTTTGCAAACAAAGCTTTGGATATAAAGACAATTAGGAACTCTCTTGTATTATGCATGAACCAGCACTTGCTGAATGAACCAATAAGTATTGAAATCTGTATTTCTATGGTTAGTTTCCCTGAACATGCATGCGTTGGGATAGAATCCTAGCGTTTCAGCAATGTGTTACGAACTCTTTATAGCTCCATTTTTTTTTTCAGTTAATTTAGTACTCATGATATTACTTGACTGACGGCCATAGAAAGTGAATGCCTTTCCAGCTATAGAGCAGACTAGCACAGGAGACATAAAGAAGGCAGGTTCCAGTTCCTCACCCAGGTATCCCTGGCCTTCAGCTCGGAGTTAATTGAGGATCGATGGGAGGGGTGTGTGGAAGCAGGACAAGGAAGCTGGCTTAGCACAATGAAGGTCCTCAGCCCGTTACATCAGCGTGTGCCACACACCCTGCACACAGGTTGGACGGGGCTTGGAGCAACCTGGCCCAGCAAAAGGAGTCCCTCCCTGCAGCAGGGGGTTGGAAAGAGATGAGCTCTAAAGTCTCTTCCCACCCAAGAATTCTGGGATTCTATAATCATCATAAGGGCCTCAACCAAAGTAGAAATAATTCGCTCTTACTTACAAACACTGATGGATGAAAGGTCTTCCCTTTTTCTTGTTTTGCTTCTCAGGCACTTTCTGCCGCAGTGCTGCTGTGTTTTGTTATTGGAAAGCACCTCCCCCCTGTCCTCAGGTTCATGTAGTGGTGCCTTAATGACTCTGAGCAGCCCCACCTGGGGCACATCAGACCCTCCCTGGGGCTTTGGGCCGGAACAAGGAATCTTTTCAGTAGCACCTCATACCCTGGAACTGCCAGCACACTTTACACAGCTTAACAGACCCATAAACATTACTTTATCGCTTTTCCTACAGGTGTGAATTAAAAGAATATCCTTATAAATACAGGAAAAGGATTTCATTTACTAGACCTTGCTTAAAATCAGCAGAACTCCTCCAAGTACCTTGTCTGTTTCTATTTGGGTTTTTGTTTCTGTTTTTTTAACACTTCAACTTTTAGACTTAACCAATAATATGGAAATCATAAGAGGAATAGGTATCTCTGTCTAATGTCTCCAGCTATTATAGAGGCCTTTACTGTAGCTTCTGAGCCGAAAATATCGACTGCCTGGTAGTTTAGTTTCTAACTCCCAAATTTTTCAGTGCTTATACACTAAGAAAAGTACGAATTTCCTGATGTCAGTTTGGTAGAAGCAGCTTCTACTGCCTTGATTCAGTGATTTGAAAAATGATGACTTAGAGTTTCGAAAGTGCTGAGAGATGTTATAGCCCAGGCCTCTTATGATCAACTGATCTTTTCAGCTCTTAATGGGAAAATAAATCATAGATAAAAGATAATCCTGTTGCACAGAAGCAAAAAAGGTGTGATATCAATAGACTTTTGTAGAAAAAGAAAACTCTGTGAGAGGGATAAAGTAAATAAGGTAGTTTGTTCTGCTGCATGTTGGCAAGGCCAAAACCCTCTTCAGGAGCTGCCAACCTCAAGAAATGAGAGTGAAACACAAAGTATATTCAGAGAATTTAAAAAGATACCAGGCTGGTTTTTTAAATTGCAAACCCCTTTTCATCCCTAAAAATCTAAAATTTCAAGAGTCTTTTTATATTTTTACTGTTCTTATTTCTTCTTTAATGATAAAGCTGTCAACTGTTAGTTTCTTTTCCTTTCATATTCACAAGTTCTCTCATTTCATTTTTGATGCTGCAGATGACATTAACGGTATAGGAAAAGGAGCCAAATAAAGCTTTGCTATATTCTAATTAGTGATTATTCTAATAAAAAATACTTTGATATGGCAGCCAGCCTAGAGTGCCTTCTATGATCTCTAATTTTCAATGGGATACATATTATTTATAGCCTCTAAATGTAGGTGTATCACAATGGCAAAGCAAACTGGAAGGAGGACCCCAGTGAGTATTTGGCCTGTGGAAGAACTGATTGCAGTCAATCTCTGCAATGCAAATAGGCTTTGTCAGAACATTTGTTTGCATTTATAATTAAATTAAACTTTAACTAAATTTAAAAAAAAAAAAGTCACTATGGCAAAATCATATGTATAAATACTCCTTTCCCACTGTTAACTACCGAAAAATGAAGGTGCAGGGATTGACCCGAAGAGGTCACAATAATTACTGAGGGATAAGAGTGTGTGGAGAGTGAGTTATTAACCATCATCCCACTGCAGAGCTCCAAGACTGGGAAAAAAGCAGGTTGGGAGCACACAGCAGTTTTCCTAGTAACTCTTTTCCTTCATGAAGCCATCTGAATCTGCTGCACCTAATCGACAGGAAACACGAGGCTCTGGGACACACTGGATGGAGAATGCCCTCCCAAACACACAACAAATAAATAAATCCTGTTTCCCCCATCTCCCCGCAGCATTTTTCAGGTACACCACGACTCAGGGGGCTCTTTCCTGCCTGCAGGGTCCTACTTACCACAGAAAAAGGATGTTATTTAAACACTTGAGACAGTGGCTGGCTATCCTTTGTGTCTGTGTTCCTTCTTGAATGTTATGATTAAAATTACTGCATTGTTCTCTGGGGGCTGCAATGCTCGGCTCTCCCGTTTCCCTCACATGGTGTTGGGGTCACCCCTGGGGACTGCTAAGCGGCATTAGGGTTTACAGGAGTTGAACTTTAGCGTCTCTGCGTGCATTCACCTGAGGAAAACCTAAGTACAGACCTGGAAAGAAATTTTTTATACAGGGGTTTTAAAGAATGTATAAAAGGAGTTTGGATAGATATCATCACTGCTTTTTGAAAATCCAGTCCATCGTCGTATAAAATGCATGGATGTCCTCGTTGTAGCAATAAAGACTAACATAAGAAACAGTGATTATCATAACTAATAAGATAATGACAGTTCTCCAGGGGCATTAGTTTTCTTTGAATTTCCTTTGGTCACTCAGTAGGCAGATTTTTTTGCACATGCCTTAAGTAGCGGGAGCCAGAGTAGCTTTAATGTACTATTAACTCCACCGTCATATTTTCATTTTTCACAGTAGTATAAACCAGAAGAAAAAGGTAGCTGGTCCCTCTCTGCTGCAAAAAGCCAGCTTAGACTTCTGTCTAGCTTTACAGTATCAGCCCATCTGTTTTAGGTGAAAACTTGAGCAGTAATGTTAACCTCAAGTATGTTAACCTTTGGATGCCACGAGACATGATAGACAGGACCATTATTTTTATGGCACAGTTTTTTCCTGAGCAAAGAGCCCAGGCAGTGAAGAAGGATAGAAAATCCCATTTTTGCCTGTGTGTCTCGAAACAAAATACAGCTTACAGTCATTTGAAAGCCAAGGCAGGCTTCATTATCAACACACAAATACCCAACAACTATAAATTTAAGAGAACCTAAGTAATGAATCAAAACCATGAGGCTGATTGGTAAATGATGATTTACTCAGTCTTGCTGGCATAAATACTGATTCCTGATACACCAGAGTTCACCCTTCAGTTTCAGCTGAAGACAAGACTGATCTGGAGCAGCTGAGGAGGTGGCAAACACCTACTGATCCCCTGAAACTTTCCCTAGAGATGTAAATGGAGGCTTGAAGGCGGGAATATTTTTACATCTCTCCTATCTCTCAATTTCATGAGAATATTTGAGTCAAAAGTCTTAGTTTATGTATAGTACCAAGCTAATTGAGGAAGTTGTTCTGCAACAGCTATCACCTCCACACAGAATACACAATATTTAGCAGTTCTGGTAATAGTCTCCAGGTAACTTATAAAAAGATCATAAAAAGTAGGACAAAATCTTGCAGCAGCTTCACATTTATACTTGTTTCATTCAAAAGTATATAAAGTCTTTTATGCAATTTAAGATTTGGTATTTTTCCTAATTGCTGAGAAACTTGATTTTATTTTCTTTTTAAGTAGTATCAAGAGGTTCAATATCATCAATGATATTTGCTGAGCTCTTAAATGTGGGGAGAGTTAGTCTTTGGTAAGAGTAGTAAACTATTTGGGGATGAACATATTTGTCATTCATCCTTATTAGTTCCCAATATCAGCTTCCACACCTATAACGGGCTCTGCTGATCGATGTTAGATTTCTTTAGGCCACATCAGTGAAAAGTGTGCTATTGTATTTGTGGAAATCTGTTCATTATACACAGAATCTATGGAAATATGTTCAGTAAATATATACAGGATGGTTCTAATTCTGGTTAGCAGGTCCCCAAAATATTCATCTTTCCTCTTTCATTTTCTGGAGTCAAATCTTTGTGTTTTCAAAATCAGTGGTAAATCTTCCACTGACTTTGGCAGAGCCAGTACTCCACTTTTACTATTTCCTTTTAAGTTCTTTTCAGCACCTTGTTCTCTTTTGCTGGTTTCCTTTGGATCCCTGTTCTACTTTTGGTTTTGTTTAACTTTCAACATCCAAACAATCTGCTATTTTTCCTTTTAATCTTTTTCTTTCCCCCTCACTTTGATTTCTTGGTTTCTACATATGCTTTGCTTTTTGCCACCTTATTTCACGTCTCCATTTCCTCCCGTATTTTTAGATTTGTTTGTTGTTTGTTTCTCATCTCAAGTTTAACTACTATTTTCCTCTGCTTACTCTGCTCTTTTTCCTCTCTCCTAGCTGACATTTCCCTCTGTGCAATGTCTTTCTACCTTCCCTTTCCTCTCTTTTCCAAAACAGGGCTCATCATTCTATGCCACTAATGTATAGCAGATTCTGAAATACTGTCATCTGAGACAGTTAAGCACTAAACAAAACATTACCAGGGTGGAGGAATCACTTACCCTGATTGACAACAAATCGTAACTTCTGTATTGTTGCCAGATTGCCGCTAACTCTGTATATTCCATCAACATCTAGACCTGAAAAAGAAACACATATTTCATTTTAGATCACAGAAATATTTTTCTTTGTACGTCTGTCAGGAAGGCAGAAGCACCCTCGCAAGTATGAAGAAGAGCAGCGTGGCGAGCGACTGAAAAATAATCCACCTGACAACAACTGAAGTGCCTCCTCTCCGATTAAAGCAACAATGAAAAATAAATGTGGGAGATTAACTTAAGTGAATACAAAACACCTAGCTATAATTATCTTGTAATTCTGTCAGCAGAATACAGTTCTGCAGGGGGATTTGAGCGCGACAGGAAAGCGAGGGGTAATTGGCTCTGGTGCTCCTCGAGAAGGGCTGTTTGGGACAGGCACGGTGCTGTGCCAGCCCTGCTTGAACATGGGATGTTTGTATTAATAGTGCCAGGGAAACTTCTCTGTCTGGGGTCTGGGTTTTTCAGACATGAATTTCTGAGGCTGTGACCTTTCTGAAAATAAAGCACTGAGGTGCCCACCCCGAAACCATGACATGTGTGAGACTCCACACAACTACCATTTCTCTACTATATTCTTCATAGCGGATCAGACAGGTTTGAGGATGAAATTAAGTATCCCAAGTAGCATATGCCCTGGAGTACATTTCTTCATTAATATAGGCCATTCTTTTCAAGGACAACCCGACAGTCTTGTTTCTCCCTGCGTATCTACTCAAGGTTTATCTTCTAGGTGAAACTAGATGTCATACTCCCTTTTGTGACATATTATCTCCTACAGCAAGCTCTGCTGATATGAGTGTTTAAAATAGCACTTCCAGCCCCGGTTGCATAGCTGTAGCATTTCAAAGCACATGGGAACTGCTCTCCTTTTCCAGGAGAATTCGCTGTGGTGCAACACCGACCCAATCTCCACGTGTGAAAATCAAATCCACTAAAACATACATTGTCATTTCACATTTAAAACTTGCAAGTACATAAGAAGCCAAGAGAAGCTACACAAACCAGGTTTTTTTAAAGGCTACTTATCCCTTGGAACACAAGTTTTAATTAGGTTTTGGCAGGCAGTTTCAGAGAAAGCCTTTCTCTTGGAAAACGCTAATTTGTCAAACCCAAAAATTTTCAGGAAACACTTCCTGACAATGTATCTAGGGGGAATATTTTTACAATCTGAGCTGGGGGAAAAGGAAACCTGAAGGTATAGGTAAGACTGAAAACAAATGGAAAAGCCCAGAAGCCCAGTTGTGATAACAGTTAAAGAAGAAGAAGCTGAGGTTCAAGTCTTTATTGACACTTGCACCACTCCATTGCACCACAGTGCCATGGCCAATGGACTCAAGTGTTCGGAGACATTTCTCACTGATCTAGAAATACTGGAAAAAATTAGCTTTTCCTTTTGATGCAGACTGACACCAAATAAAATTTTTTGCTTGTTTGCATGTTTGTTTTGTCTCTTTACAAAATACAATTCTGATTTTATATCTATGTTGCCAGGAACATTCTGATTTGATTTGCATTAAAAAACTTGTTTTAAAAATTAATAATAATTTTTTTATCTGATTATTAATAATAATTCTGTGCTTATCTGTGTGTTTTATTAGACAGTTTTCTACCCTGCACCTGTGGGTGTCCTGCAGCATAATACTGAGAGTGATGATTTATTTCAGGAAGATCTCCCCTTTGGTTAAAGAGGTATAAAGAAAAAGTTTATTTAAGAGAGATCAAAAAGGATTTAGTAATCAAGAAAACTTGGAAATTATCCATCTGCTGGATATATAACATATGAGCAAATGGAAATTACTAAAATGTTTAAGTAATGCAATCCTAACCTAAATCTGAGGAGTCTAATTCTGTTTTAGTAAGGGGAGAGTGAAAGAGTAATTCTCAGCATAGGACTGTGGGACTCTTGTGGTAGAGGATTAAGAATTGCATCATGTAAATTGAAGTCTAAACCAGAAATTAAAAAGGAAAAATAAATCAAATTAACAAACAGGCAAGCCACCAAACAGAATTTTGTTTGGATCAAACTCAATTCAGTTCTTAACCTCACTGGTTATATGTAAGTGAAAACAATCCATGTCACTTTGGGTGAAATAGACTCACATTAAGAGCATCAATTTGGAACCTGCATAAGTCACCCAGATCAAGTGAAAATGAACAAGCTGTGTTGTAAATTGGTGGATATTACATTTTGCAACATGATCTGGAGTACACGAGTGCATTATTATTGTTAATAAATTAATTTTGGTCCAGAAATGAGTTCTGATTAGCATTTCATTTGGGCACTATACAATATGGCAGTAAAAAAAATATTAAAAATTAAGCCAATTATAGCATTCACGTGCCGCCAACTTTCTGCTCCAAGAACTTTGAAAGTTAAGCCAAACCACACCAATGCGAATTGGTGGATTTGGACATCCTTTTCATGACCACATTATCTTAGCTGGATTGTTAACAACTTATTTTGGAAATCCAGTTAGGCACAAAGGAGAAAGGCAGGGAAAGAGAAAAGTATATCTTCATAGTTCTAATATCCTGATTCTATGAACAATTTTCAAAGCAGATTCACATTTAAGGGCACCTCTATCAAGAATAAAACCATCACTGCACTGCTGTAAGTGTTTCTTCACGGCAGGCTATAAATACTTAGGGAACAAGATGAAACAAAAGCCTTGCCCAGTTTCCTATCTGGCGCTGGAGTTTAAGTATAGTGGTAAAGAAAACTTCAGGAAAAAAATATTCGTTGCAATAAAGTCAACTTTAGTTCACTATAGGATGACCTTCTTGTGTTTTGTAGTGGGGTTTATCGGGGAAGAATCACTAGATTTTGCCCTAAAGGAGAACAAGTATTTTATTTGCTTTATATTCCAGTCTCCAACTCTGTTTCTGTTTGTTTTAATGAGGAACCTGAGAACAGGATGGACCCACAATTAGAAATTATAGCCAAAGGCACGATAATGACTTCAGTATTTCCACACTGAAATGTGTAATGGTAAAAGAAATGTAGCAAAAGGTCTTACTCAAGAATACATCAGTTCAGCTGCCAAATTATAGTAAAGTTTAACTATTTTAGTTTAAAAAAAGTATACAGGTGATGAGAAAGTTAAAAGGCAACTGGACTCAGGCTTGGCTGAGATTCATGAACAATAACGAAAGTTATAGTCACTCTGCACTGCACAAGAGATGTTAGAAGAATATTTATTTAAAATATTTCTTGCACTCGTATCCAAAATGGAAGTAACCGTGAATGCAGGCCAGTGTCAGATCTAGTACCAGGTTGAGCTGGAACCAGGTGTTGCAGAGAAATACTAAACAGACAGAAGAAAATTATATTTTAGGTCATGTATTTATTCAAAGAAATGTTTAAAAACACTAGATTTCAATATTTGTTGAACCAGTCCAGGTGATTTATGAACTGTCTGCAGTTAACTGTTCTCACTAATTCCTTTCTGTTGCACAGAAAAGAATCCCAAATCACACTGGATTCTGTCTAATCTTGATCTCTATCTGACAAAATCTTCAAACTGAATATAAAAAGAATTTCTCTATGTGCAGGGAGAAAGGGGTGGCGACACACAGAAATTTCTCTGGTTTTTAACAAGATTTAGAATTTAAACCACACCATTTTAAACAGCACTAGGTAACTTCCTGCATGGAAACCCATGGAACTTTCACAATGTATCCTGAAATAGGTGTGGTCCCCAGGCCTGTTTTGTAAAAGAAACCATCGTGCTGGATTCAACAACAAAGTGAAGTACAAACTTGAAGAAAGGCATTCTTTAGTTAGTCCTTTCATTTAAAATCAGTTATGTTCAGGGCAAAACTATTGTATTTCAAAGGAGCCTATTATGCCTTCCCATAAACAGAAAGATCATACGTTTTAAAACTAAAGTATCATTATGCAATCAAGCTGTTGTATTATAAACTATTTTGTGGGCTCAGATGCCCAGGGCTATCTTTACAAATATTTAAGAGGTCATTATCAGGGTATGTTCTCCCTAAAACTGTAATTCTTTCCTCGTGTTTTCATATGCATCTTACCATAAATATCTGATTTACAAACAGTTTTTTTTTTCAAGTTTACTCAGGGCAAAAAAGTGAGGCAAGAAATCATTTAAAGAACGCAGAAATGGGTGAATACAGCAAATACATCCAAGTCACAATAATGTGATGAGAAAAACACAAAACAACATGCAACAAAAATAAAATTTCACACAAGGATCAATATGTGTATTCCAGGAGAAGGAATATCTTGAAGAGTATCAAAGAATGAACATGACACACTAAAATTTGACATTAAAATACCGTATCTGCATAAGGTGACAAAATGTACCCAGAATTTCAGGTGAATGTGTGAGCAAAAGTAACACTTTTTGTCTGACGCCGTGGAAATCAGTGGTGAAAATGGTGAAAACCATGAAGCAAATATGAGCTACACCCCAGAAAGGGTTGCTGACATCCCTGGTCTGCTTTTTGGTTATATATATTCTGGGGTTATATATGCCCAAACCTCCCAGAGCAGTGCTGGAGGCTGGCGCTGGGGTTGGCTCTGCTCTGCTGGGACAAAGCTGCTGTTTTGATCACCAGAACTACCCTCTTCTTGTTCTCCTCCCAGCAGATTATCACATTTTTGAGGCTTAAAACATCCCAGGAACATCATCAATTGATATGGAAACAGGTCCATCCCCCATCCAGAGAGAGTACCTGGCTACGGTGGAAATGGGTGCTGTAAAAATGTCATGTTAGATACTTCTACCGGATAGAAGTTACACAGGCCTGGGAGATCAAAGACTGGATGATATTGGAAGTCAGTCTGAAGGACAAAAAGATAACCACTGTTTTAAAAAACATCCATTTTCATTGGTGGCCATGATATGCTTGTGCCTCTCATTTGCAAATAAAACACAGAGAAATATTTGGAAATGACTAAGGCTGAAGAGTTATTCTGATATTGTAAAAGCAGTAAGAGGGATGCTCTTGGAGACTGGCTAGACTGACCTCAGTCACAGACAGTCTACTTAAATAATTAATTCGGGACACTGTGAACAAATAATTCATAACAAAATATCATTAATCCCAACCAGCACGGTTTCATGGAAATCAGGGCTTTGTCTAGCAAACTTATCGCATTTTTTGATGGAACTGAATATTTGGCAGGTCTGGTTGGTGAAGGCAGAGGTGTTGAAGTAGTTTGTTTGGCTTTCCGTGCCTTTTTTAACTTAGTACCACTAAGCACTTGCATTCTATACAATTAACAGGGCATATATTACATGGATTAAAAATTGGCTCAGTGACAGACCTCAAAATGTAGTAGTTAATGGGAGATATCAGTTAGCAAGTTCAGAACTGGCACAGCTCTCGAGAGTGGAGCTCTCATCCAGTGCCATCTAATATCTCTATCAGAGACGAGACAACGAGAGAAAAAATTCCCTTGGCAAAATAAGCAGATGACACAAAGGTCAGGGAGATATTAAATGATGACAAGGACAGGTAAAGTTACAGAAGAGCTGAACTACAACCTTAAACAGCGACAGTCTGGCAAAATCAGGTTTAGCATGGAGAAACAAAAGGTACATCCAACACTCTGGATTTAGGCTACAAAGGACTTGAGGTTTACTTTAAAGAAAGAGCTGAACATGATCTCTGAGCTCAGTGCTACAACAAACAGGACTAATGTAATCCCTTGAATTATAAAGGAGTATCAAAGAAGCAGGGATGAGATTGAACCTCTTCATGGGTTACAGACAGGATCTGTAGTACAGCACTGCACTCGATAGCAAAGCAAATAGCATGAAACATAAAATATGCTTTGTTGCTTCCTATTAAAGAGATGATGGAGAAATGTCCTGTCCATCTGTACATTTCACATGATTTGAAGCTACTGGACTCCCTTCCAGGAGGACCTGTGACAGACAAGCCTGAATTCAAGGTAGCATCAACAAGATTTTCTTTATTCTATGATCAGTAGAAATCCAACACTGCTTTAGAATTCAGTAAAGGCAGAGACAGTGGGGGAAAGAAAGGAGAGGGAATATTGTACTATTCCTTAACAGGCAATGAAATGGCTCTGTTGGACGTGTCTGACATGAAGTTTGGTGAATCTCTTTAGGAAATTAGCTGAAAAGAAATAATTCTATGTTTGACTGCAATAATATCAAGAAGATGAAGGGCATTCCTACATAAAAAGAGAATCTCATTTTTTCATGCAGTAATAACTCCAAGATGCAATGAAAGGAGAAAAGCTTGACTAAGATCTTATTGTTTTCAAGACCCTATAGAAACTGTTTAATGGAAGCAATTAAAACACTGAATATGAGCATTACATACTGAGAAGGAGTAACAAGTGAATATGATGGAGGATATACTTCAGTCTGTTTCATATCACTCGATGGCAGAATTTCCACTTAGATATTTATACACAAATAAATAAGGGCAGTGAGAGTACAAAGCAAGTGTAATTTAAATGAGCACACAGTTCACTGCTATGCGGGGCTGTTGCTTAATGCCCAAATCAAGCTTGCTCTGCCTCCGTCTTCTCCTCTATTGTGCTGTGCTTTGACATTCAAGAAGTTTATGGTTTAAAAGCCCCAGGAACAACAAGACTTACTCAGGAGGCTGCCTGTAACAAGAAACTAAACTAAGCTTTGAGACTATTTGTTTTGAGTGAAGCCGTCGAACACGCAGTGTGCTCACTGTAATTTTGCCCTTACCTCCAACATATACTTTTGCCATTCTGCTAGTCCCACTTCTTGCAGCTAAACAAAGTGACCTCATTGCTTTCCACTGTATTTTCTTTTAAACATTGGCTGGGATGATTGAGATTCAGGAATGTGGGAAAATGGATTCCCAAGCCACGTCCATCCCCTTTAATTCTGAGCTGTAATTTTTGGCTTGGCTTGAATCACAGTCATCACATTTCAGTCTGAATCTCTCTGTAAAGTGATCTTTCTTAAACATTTCTTTCACTCATCATGGGATCAGAAACAAAGCCATTCTAGTCTTTCAGCGAAACACTTACAAACGTCTTTTTACAGCGACTCACAAGAGCTGAATTTCCTTTAAAAATGTTTGAAAAAGAGGAGGTTTTCATTGCCTGATTGTCCTCTTTGTGAATCTTGTCATCTGTATGCCATGAGCTACAGCTATTTTAATCTGTTTTTGTTTGCAATCCATTTGGTGTCCGCCCAAGAAAATGCAGGTGATTCTAATTAACTTACTGCTGAAGATGTGGAAAAATCTCAATTGTGCGACAGAGAATTATACACTTAAAACCTTCCCTCTATTATTTATAACAGCTTATTAATGAAAATGATTACATGAATACATTTACCACCTGATTCATCTTTGTTCACTTTTTAAATCAACAAGGTTTATGCTAAAGGGGAAAAAATGCCCACCGAATACAGACCTCAAGTACATACATCAGCTTGCTGGTGTAAATGGAATGGCAGTTTAAAAGGAAATAACATTGTCTTCATGCAACATAGTATAATATCTGAAACTGCCAAATGTTTGGAAGTAGCTGTTCTCTCTCTGTAACACATTAGTATTTAATTTTGGGGATGTTTATTTCTGCTTTGTTTATATGTTTGTTTTCTCTTTTAATACCTCCTTCACCACTCTTCTTCCCTTTCATTTGCTGCAGTTACTGCTTCTCATGTACTGTTCAGGAGTTCCATTCTGACCAATCCTTAATTTATCTGAAACAAAATAAGATTTCTTTGGTTTTCTGCTACTTTATCAAGTATAATTTTTTTCATGCTAACCAAGAGTGATCAAGGGTGGTGAGGCCCCGGCACAGGGTGCCCAGAGAAGCTGTGGATGCCCCGTCCCTGGAAGTGTCCAAGGCCAGGTTGGACAGGGCTTGGAGCACCCTGGGGTAGTGGAAGCTGTCCCTCCCCATGGCAGGGGTGGAATGGGATGAGGTTTAAGGTCCCTTCCATTGCAAACCATTCTATAATTTTATATTAAATCAATGGATGTTACCTGCTAGGTACAGCTACCAGCAGGCAGCTTACCACCTTCCATGTCTATTATTCCGTGCCACACTCTGATAGTCTAATTTGAATGTGATGACAATATGGATAATGCTGTTTATATTGGGGAGGATAAAAGCCTGAATAAAGGTTATCATTTTAGGAGAAGCTGACGATGGGAAAACTCATCCACTGTGTGACATGATCAGAACAGCTGGGGATGTAATGTGGAGGGTGGGGGAGAAGAGAGCCAAGGTATTTTGTATGTTCAAGAAATATATACAACATTGCCATTTCTTATATCCCAGCTGTGCCTGTTAACTTCTGGAAACATGTAGAGCTCAGCAATAAAGCATACTTGACTGATATTTACTGCAATGTGCATTATAAGACATTTTCTGTCACACATTATGTTCTCAAAGAGTTAAGTAACATGAAAAATACAGGCTCGAGATTATATCTGTCATGGATGAAAATACTACATTTATGCCTCATTGTAATCCATTCATTGGTTTATGTACCCCAGCCCTCCAGGGAGTGTCACAACTCCACATGATACTGCTGAGAGCTGTATTTTGCTTTTGGATTTCTGATTTAGCTGAAAGAAGTTTAAAAACACATGTAGCCTGACAACTCCCCATTGGCTGTACAGCCGAGGAGGGTCAAGAGCATAAACCATTCCAGAAAAAGCCAGCTGTGACTTAGGCTCACTGTAAAGATCTGCCTCTTACAAACAGTAGCAGACAAGAAATTTATGCATCTTGCTAAATCCTCCCACTTTGGTTGAACTGTGCTTCATTTGGGGATCCATCATCACCAGCATCTTGCCTGTGTTTTTTGAGCAACATCAGAACACTAAAGGAAACTGCACTTTGGGGGGTCCAATATCCTTATAGGAGTGTACGGAACTTCCAGTCAGGTCCACTGACACCACCAGTAGGAACTGTGGTTAAAGCTAAGGGACAGCTACAATTCTCCAAAGATCCCTTGTTCCCAATGCTGATTTTAAAGAGAATTTAGTGCACAGTAGGGACAAATCTTTTCCCGTCTTTCACAATAGTGAGAGATTAAGTTAGACATCAGTAGTGTCACCTCCCCATCCTGACTAGAGCTGCTTCTTGTCGGACTTTGAACAGTTGGAAGTGGAAGAACTGTATGTGTGGGCAAAGAAAAGCTCCGGCCGAAGTGGGTAAGGAGTTTGCATTTTCCAGGCTGCAGCCCCTTTGCTTGGCAAAGAGATTTTTTTTTTAATGGTAATGACTGGGATAGGAAGTTTAAGGTGGAATATGGATATTTAGGAAGCAAATTGAAAGTCACAGAACTGCTTCTTCCATAATTTTTTGGTTATAGAGATAGCTGAGGAGTCCAGAGAGGCCCAGCACTCTTTATAACAGATCCATTATCTGGTAGCCTGACACTGTGCTCTGTCCAGCCTTAGATGTCTCAGGGTTATCTATGTTTCTCAAGGTTATCTATGTTATCTCCAGGATCAGGTCCTACTCATCTGCCCATGGACACATCCTCCAGCTCTCGAGCATCACTGGGGAGGGATGCCAAGGCAGAGTTTAACTGTTATAGTTCAACAGCAGCTGAAGAAATATCAGTGGGGCACTTGATAGCACTTGTTTTGTTGCATAGCACAGGAGGCTGGATCTGTGTCTTGCAGTTAGAAATCAGACCTGTTTGGGGACAGAAAACATAGAGGTTCTGAGTTTCTAACAGAGGAATGTGCAGAACCCTGCTCTAAAATCTGAGCTGGGGCTCTACTGTGCAGCTGTTAATGGTATTTGTTATTCACATTGTACTGTAGGCATCTATCTTTGTGTTTGCTTTTTATCTTTAAGAGGGAATAAACATTTAAAAAGTTGATTCTTTAGTCTAAGGCACGCTATCAGACACCTTTGGGTGTTACAGTCCACGGCTGTGTGGAAAACCCAGAGGCTCTCTTGGAAGATAAGTATTCACACAGCTATCCAACACCAACTCACTGAATTCTTAGCATTGCATATCAGCCTAACATATAAATGTGATAACACAAAGGTGTGTGTGCATGTGCATATGGAGATAACTTTTACTTTAATAGGGTCTTTCTCAGTGTACTTTGCTCACATTTAAAGACCCAGTAATGGTGAAAACCATGGGATTCCACAGAATGCCCTAACACCTTCTGTAGTGTGATAAATCTCTAGTCTAAGAAGTGAGCAAAATTTTCTTGTTTTTGCAAAATTCATATTTAGTGTTATGAAACAGTGACATTAAGCAGTACTACGGGAAACAACAGAGACATTAATTTTAATATGACACAAACCTATTGTGCTTACATATTTTTCCACTTTAGTTTGCCATCTTAGCCGCAGGACTCTGCAGCTATACATATAGATTATTTTTCCTGTCATTTCCGCTGTGTTTTCTGTCCCCAAACAGGTCCAAGTAACTTAAAAAACTTTCTTTGGCCTCCATCTAATTTGGGAAAAATCTGATCGACAAAGCAGCACTCAGCAAAACACATAGCAAAGGTGTCTGCATAAACCATAAAAATCCTGAATTGGATTACAAAGAGTGATAAGTACCAAAATTTAAGAGACGGGTGCATCCTTCATTACTTTGGCAGAAGCAGCTCCATAGTTTTCACGCTATGGTTTGACAGGAATTCCATGATAGACTACACTAAAACAGCACAAAACTTGTATGTGAATTGCCCAGGGACTCCTCGAAAAAGGTTTTTAAAGTATAGTCTGAAAAGGAACAAATTTCTTTCTACTTGGAAATATGCGAAAAATAAAAAAACACAATGAAATACAAATTATATACTTAAACATAGCTGAGACATGCAAGAAATACAAAAGAATACTGACACATAAAAATACTGACTTCTGATAAGAAAAAACCTGAGCTGCTGGCAATAAAATGCAATGAATATCTGTTAGCTGAATTTTGGGTGAAGTAAATGCATAAATATGAGTATCATTTGATATTTTCATGGAAGACAATTATTTTAAAATTGAAAGCTACAGGAAGAAATTTGATTTGAATTGTTGTCTTTGTGTCTTAATGCTGACTGCGGCATGGAATGATGTAAGGAAGGTAGAAATCCAATCTCATCCCTTTTACTAGGGTTCACGTAGACCCTCTGGTATTTCTGACGGCTTGGAAAGATGAAGTTGGCATAAAGTGTTTTTCATATCTAATTTCTTTCTTTGGTGAAAATTCCAGTAATTATTAGTGACATTTACTATGCAGACATCCAAGGCAGTTGCAGGGGTTCTAACAGAAACCTTTGCTGTAAGCTGTGGCCTTTGTGTTTTTAAGGCATGGATATACCAGAACACAAAAACGCAACTGAAATAGGGATAATAAAAGACACCATTGTGAACCATTTCTAGGCATCCATGGTGATTTTAAGAGCCACAGTATCACCTTTTTGGCCCATAGTCTTGGCAATTAAATGAGTTCCTGTCCATTTTTTTTAAGTCTTGAATGAAAATCTGGGTATCTACATTTTTTCAAACAGATAAAGCTTAAGAGCCTGAAACAACGAAACTCTGACCCATTTCCTTAACTGTAAGGCACAACTATTGACCACAGACTAGATCTATTCTAGTGTGCAAATTCAGATACTTTTCAGGCATCCACATCATGAGAGTTTGAAAAGTATTAAGAAATATGGCGTCTTTGTGGCCACTGCTGTGAGGACAGCACTGCAGGTCACAGATCAGGGCAGTAAATAAAGTGTTTTGTAGCTGCTCTGGTTGAGTGTCAAAGTAGGAAAACCTGCCTGCGTAAATAGCACCCTTCCAGCACCTTCCACCTCCTTGTTTGGATTCAAGTCTGGCTTGCACTTTGTCTGGGCTGAAGAATTTGAATGGTTTTGTTTTCAGTGGTTAGAGGAGATGCTCAGCTTGTTCAAAGTTAAGTTTATAGCCTAAGTGAAAGCAGTTTTCAATAGAAGAGGATGTATCTTATCTTCCTGCTAAGGTTTATTAAAAATATGTAGCACCTGATAATTTAACACCGAATGAGTGGCTGCTAAATTTCCCCCTCTCTTTGTCCCTCTGTCTCACACACACAAACACAGGAATGCCTCTCGCCTGCCAAGCTATGTGCCAAGATTTTGTTCACTTTAATCTCAATCATATGAGCTAGAGAACCATGAAACAAAGTTTCTACCAAGTATGCTGACAGATTTTTAGTTCTCGTGGCTCCACAGGGCATCACTACAAGTACACGAAGGAACTTTTCTTATTAAAGCTTTATGAGCTGATCCGTTTTCCATTTAAGTCAACATGAGCAGTATCACCATGAGGAACTCAACACTCGCTAACTGATACCATACACTCATCAAAATTATTTCATTTCTGAGTAAACAAAAATCTGTGGTACCTCCAACACCATTGTGTGGTTACTGCTGGCACGGGGAAGCCATTTGGTGAGAGCTACTTTGGCGTGTTATGTCACATAACACCATGTCAGCTCAGGACTGACAAATCAAAGCAGATGGTTTGAAATATTGGGGGGGATTTTTCCTGGGGAGTTGAAGAAAAGAGGCATGGAACAAACTCTTTCTGTCTTTTGGGGACTTTCTTATCTTCTGAGTGAAGACATTTCAGAGATATCACCTTACCCTTGGTTTGGAGGCGTCCATGGTGATTTTAAGAGCCACAGTATCACCTTTTTTGCCCATAATCTTGGCAATTAAACGAGTTCTTGTCCATTTTTTTTAAAGTCTTGAATGAAAATCTGGGTATCTACATTTTTTCAAACAGATAAAGCTTAAGGGCTTGCGACAACGAAACTCTGACTCATTTCCTTAACTATTGAGCACAGACTAGATCTATTCAGATCCTTCAAGAAAAGTCTCCATCTGTCTTGGATGGTGGACAGAGGTTTGTATTAATAAAGCAGGAATTATAGGAAGAAATAACCTATATCCTTTTTAAAGCAGAATAAGCGTGAGAAAGCAGTTTCTGATTGCAATATCTGTTTCCCAAAAATTTTCAATTATTTGAAAGGCATCATCTCTGATACCAAAAAGGGTGCATGAAGGAACCACAAGGAGAGAACTGGAGGATCCAAGAGGTATGGGGTCTGTTGTGTTATGAAACAAAGTGCTCGCATTTTGCTCTCATTTACATCTATGCCATTCCTCCCAAACCATTGTTTGAGTGAAGACAAAAGAAGTTGGTTTGCTATATAATTGCATCCATGATCCGTGTGGATCCTGATCGTAACGAAACAATCTGCTGAGCCAACATACTACTGGAGATCTTTGAAAGACTTGTTAGTTCCCTGGGGGGTTATTGTGCAGTAGCCAATTTAGGGACAATTCTGCTACTAGATTGCTAACAATATCTGTTTCATAATTTCAGGGGAAGAAAACAAGCTAGAAAAAAAAAAATCTTCTCTTAAAGAAATTAAAACTTTCACATAAAGCCTCTTTTTTAAGCTGCCTTCCTCCTGAAGCTCTCTGTTGGTACAATTTCTCTCACTTAGGTATCAATCCCATTAGACTGTGGTATTATATGGTTAAAACATTGATGTAACACAAGCTGCAAATAATTGAAGTAATAAAATACAACTGCAGTTATTTGCTCTCTTGAATTGCAGGGAGAAAAAAAGAAGGAGACGGGTTTTTTTAAACTGACCCTGTAGTGTTGCATACAGACAGTAAAACTCTATTTTTAGTGTGTTTTCTTTTATTGCGCTAAAACTTTTTTGGAAAAATTACAGTGTAGTTGTAGTAGCTTTTGGTTTTTTCCCATAGGAAAAGTGATTAGTTTGCATTGTGGAATTATGCCCTTATAATATTTTTAAAAATACAATTTTCTATTTAAGCAGAGAGATATTGAAAGGATCTGAAACTACACCTCCTTTCCTTTTAAAAGGACTTCATGGACTTAACTTCTATTTTGGTGTGTGTGTGTGTATGTGAGTGAACATCTCTTCTAGGCCAAGATTCATTTTGTCGAGTGTTAGCCCAAAGTGTTCTATTAATGGCTGAACTGTAAAGTCTGACTAAATGGGGTTTGCAGTGGAAATCCTGCCAGCTTCTTGTCTGTGATGGCATGTGTACTGTACCAGGGCATGGTGCCTCACAGCCTCAGCTTATTCAGGGGGAAAAGAGAGGAGTTTTGTGTCTCTCTTTTTACCTTTCTCATGGCTAAGAGGTGAATACCCTCATGTGTGAGCTTTCCTGAATCTGCCTTTGACCAGGGGGTGAGTCAGGACCTTCATTCTCTCTTTGACACAGAGCAAGTAACACACACACAGTCAGCTGGCTTTAAATTTCTCTGGACTTTTTGTTTCAGCGCGTACAAGTGTCAACTCCTTGATTTACAAAGTGTATTAACATTATTTTAATATCTAGAAAACGTTGTTTGATTCTTTTTTATTTCTTAGGTTAAGTGGTTTGTTTTATTTATTATGCCTATTGAACAGGATTTTATGGAAAATTCGGAAGACAAAATGCCCTGTTTCCTTCTACATGCTCACAAATAGATATATTATACAATGCTAGAAAAAGGCAAAAGGCCAAACTCATCTCTGGTGTAATTCCAGTAAAAGCAATAAAATTACACAAGGCATGAATTTGGCCCAGGCATTGTAAATGTTACTCTGGTGCACACTGAGTGTCTGCTTGTTGTTACTGGCACAGCTTAAAATACAAATCCCCCTTTTTTTCATAGAAATGGATACATTTCTCTGGAACAGATTAATCAATGAACCAGGTATCAGGTAACTATGACAAAGACAACAACTGGTTCAAATGCCTGCCTGTTTTACAGCTTTTTCCTCTTCTAACTAACTTAGAATCTCTTCTTTCAAATTTTTAAATAATGGTATGTTTATTCTCTTTTGTGCCTTGTCATTACAAGGCTTTTATTCCTTTTTTCATTGGATTTTTTTTTTTTTGGTCTGTTGTCTCCTTTTCTCTAATTTGTCTTGTATGCCCTTCCGTGATGTTTCCTGTTGACACTTCTTGATATTTTTTTCTAACTCAGAATGTGGCTTTCTAGCAGACACAGAGGCCCCAGAGTGAATACCCTTCAGAGCCAACTCCGACTTGGACCTTGCACAACACTATTAACTGGCTCTTACTCTAAGAAAGGTGGCTATAGTGGGATTGCCCGAGCCTGAAGACAGAAATGGTTGAGGAAAGCTTGCCAATATGTTTGCACTAAATTCAAGCACTCTTAATTTCTACTCAAAGGAAGAGTTTATTGAAAAAAAAAAAAAAAAGGCACCAAACCATTTAAATCACAAACTTGCAAGGGCTTTTCTCAGAACTTTGTTGTCTTATATTGCCTTCATCTGTACGTTTGAGTTTATGCTCGTTGGACACTTTAAAGTAAACATAGTTCAATGCCCTCAGAAACAGATTTCTTCAGCACACTAGAATTCCCTGGAAAAGGGCTTTATCTGCTGAACTGCTGGATATTTTTGTGTGCGTGCAGTTTTTTTTCCTATCAGTTTGTTTTGTTTCCCCCTCTTTCTTTTTCTCTTTTCTTTTACATTCAGTGCATATAAAAGGTGGGAGCAGAAGCCTCCTTGGAACAAGATAGAATCATAAAAGACTTCAGGAATCTCATCACAAGCTAAACAGTACAAATTGCACATTCTTCATGGAAGTATTAGCTTTTAGTGCGTGCCTGGATCCAAGCATAATAGATTATCCCAAAGTGGGAAAGAATGAACAGTACAAAATTAGCAGAACTGGGAGCTCAGATCATTTGGTGGAGCAACATGATCTCTGTACTTTCAGGGTACTGAATTCTAAAGCCACTGGAAACAGAATGTAAAATTATATCAGAGTAAGCAAGGAAGCATGTGTAGGCCTGGGAGAATCAAACAAGAGCTTGGAAAATACGTTTCCAGAGGAGAACAAGTACCGAAAATCAGTGAATGAGCTTGTAGGAAACAAACTGCTATTCATGAAGAGTCTCTTGCTCTGAGGATAGAAGGATACAAGAGAGAAAAAACACAAAATACATTTCTGTGGTTGTTCAGGGGCCAAGTTTTGTTGGAGAATAATCCTGCACTCAGACAGAAATATAAAATGGCGCAGGATAGGTCAGTCTCCTGAGGTTTCTCTTCTCAGGGGAGCCTTGCCAGAACAAATCCTTCATGCCACTGGCTGACGGGTTTGGTCTAACCATGCTGGGAAGTATCCCAGGAACACTGTGCATTTACTGGGAGCTGCAAGATGATGGTGAGCACACCCTGGCAGAACTACCCTGTACTTTCCTACTGCCTCCCTCAGGTCCTCGGGCATGGGGATGAACTTTTTTGAGTACCAAATAAACTTAAAATTTTGCTTAAGCTAAATAAATCCTGTGGAATGCGTTGTTGAACACAAATCTGATAATGAGCATTATAATACATACGGAGGTTGAGATAGGAGGTGGAGTCACCATCCTTGGAGGGATTTAAAAGCTGTGTAGATGTGGCACTTAGGAACGTGGTTTAGTGGTGGCAGTGGCAGAGCTGCCGGAACGGTTGGACTCAATGATCTCAGAGGGCTTTTCCCACCTAAACAATTCTGTAAATTTCTAGGGGTTTTATACAGCAGTTATTAATCCATTCCTTGGCTGCACAAGCTTTGTGTCTTCTGCCATCCTCACTGTTTTGTAATCCACTCATTCCACCGTACCAAAGATAATGATCCCAGCGTGGGAATCCTCACCTTTAGGAGGTGTTTGGGATTCCTCTTTTCTTTTAAAATTCTTCTGCAGTGTTTTCTTCCATTAGAAAATGAGATAGCATTAGACTGTTTTAAAAACTCATTTTTTCCTAGCTACATAAATATACTCACAATACTTTGTATTTTTTAAAACTCATTTCCTCTTTGCTTAACTCCTTGAGATAAGTGAACTCTCCTCTGTGTAAACATTCTACCAGAATGCTGACTACCTTTTAAGCAATATATGATTTAGAAGGTAATGAAAT